>APFE030905433.1:49729-116050 GCA_000404065.3 Pinus taeda
AATAGATAAATCATTAATTATCTTATTTTTCTCTAAGAATAATTAATTAATCACTAATTAATTATTATTCTTTGTCAAATTTCACCAAATCCCTTAGGAATAATTAAATAAATCCTTATTTATTTATTATTCCTTGAGATGATAAATGAATCATTTATTTATTTATTATTTCTAAATAAAATTTTAAATACTTTTTCCCTCCTAACCAAATATAATAAAATAGTCCAAGTGGTTATTCCAAGAATGTGGTTAATAATATTTTATTATTACTCATTATTCAAGGATAACTCAATATTTTGCTATAAATAGAAGGGTTGTCTATTCATTATTCACTTTTGGTTATTTTCATTGTTGCACTCACTGTTGTAACTCTGATTATTTTCATTGCCGCACACCATTTTTGCTCAGGTTACACATTATAGAGGAGAGAGAATCTACACAAGCTGAAGAAATTTGAGGATGGCCAAGAAGCCATCCCATAGAGGGGGACTGGTGACATCTATTTGTTCCCTTCATAGGCGTTATAATA
Organism: Pinus taeda; assembly: GCA_000404065.3. NCBI lineage: Eukaryota > Viridiplantae > Streptophyta > Pinopsida > Pinales > Pinaceae > Pinus > Pinus taeda. The sequence goes on from APFE030905433.1 coordinate 50,259, forward strand.
AAATCTATTCTTTGTATATCTGGTTTCCATTGGATGATTGGAGGTATTATTGTTTCTTTTTGTTGTTTAACTATGATTGTAGCATAGATTAGGACTTTGGCAGGTTTTGTTTCTATCAGTTTTTGTAGATATACAATGTTTAAAAACCATTTATACTGTTGAGACTCTTTGTCATCCATAGTCTGAAGTGGGTTATTTTCGTACATCTTTGAGAAGAAAAAACTACAACACCTGACTAGAAAATTGATCTGGAGTTAAATGGGAACGCAACAAATTACATATATAACCATAAATATAGAGATGTAACAGAAATAATACTTCATTTCATTAATGTAAAATACTGAAATATGCTTACAAACAGAAATGGAAATAAACCAGCGAGGGCGATGGTAGCTTATCTCTAAGAAGAGATGTGGCGGCTACATGCCTCTGAATTGTGTTATAACGAGGTTCAAGGGAATTTTTATTATTGAACAATAAGAGAAAACCTTAAAAAACCAAAACCATAACCCAAGGATATGTAATACCAAGAGTTTATGGGCCCCGTTGGCGTTAGTTGGACAACCAACTTCCCGGGATCATGACTTGGTCATATTATCTTCGTTTGACATGCATGATACCCCGTTGGAAAGATCTATCCGAGGACTACGAAAAGAAAAGAAAATTATGAAAAAACATTGGTGGTAGATTGCCAAAAGAACTTCGTTTAGGGCCTTAAAATGACTTCAGAAGTTTAGGACTCGAAAAACTGCTAACAATAGTAAATTGTGCTACAATTATTGAAACTAAAAAACTAAAGGAGATAGTTGTGGGGGTCTAAGTGTGATAGGCGGGTGGCCACCAACATCCACTTGGATCATTCCTACACCCTTAGGAAGCAATGGACCCCATTGCGTTGAGTTCCTCCATGAGATGAGGAAACTTCTACTGAACTTGGTCCTTGGTGAGCTATTCTGCAATCTTTGATGTGTCCAGTAATGGTGGGAATCAGGGTCAAGGGTAGTCCACATTGAACAATTGGTGCAATCCAAGGAATGGGGGAATGTTGTGCTCCAAAGAATTGAATCCCACATCTTTGCTAATGGTTTAAGGACCATATCGGAGTGGTCTGAGCTTCTGATGGGCTCTAGTAAGGCATTCTTTTTGCAAATGCAACCAAACTTTGTTGCCCACCTGAAACTTGTGTGACACCTAATGTTGATCATGTCGCTACTTGTACTTGGAATTTTCAAAATGGAGCGGTGATATATTGGCCCGTTCGGTAGAGGTGCTACAAGAGTCAGATCGAACAAATGCTTGACTGGAAAGTGTAATGTTATCCTTGTAAGTGAGGAGAAGATGTCCCTATATCATTTCATGGTTGTTCTTTTTCATGGAGGAACCCTTCCTGGGGGCCATGGATGTGGCTACGATATTCCCCTTACTTTGAAATTGAACTAGAAAGAAAATAAATTTCCTAGTATGGCAGATGATCTTACTACCTTTCTTACTAGAGATCAAAGAAGCAGTGGTAAGTGGGGCTACCTCTGGTATCCTGTATAATGTATTACACAAAGAAATAATAACAGTGTGAGGCCTTGATCATACACAACATGTCACTTCCATAAGTATGGTTGGCCTAATAATACATCACAAACATCCAGGGGTGCAACATCACACAATACCTCATCTATGAAGGGCAGCTTAATGATGTAGGAAAGGCGACATTGCTGGCAGAATTGGAGATCTCATCCTTGGTGAAGCCACTCAATGATGTATGGTTGTGGATGTGGTATGGTTGGTAGTCCTAGCTGCTTCACAACCTCTTCTAAAATGAGGTTCTTTTGGCTCCCACTGTCAACAATGAATTGCTGCAGTGAACCCTTCACCCACAGCTGTGAGTGGAAAAGATGCTCTCCCTCCTCTGGATCTTCAGGCTCATTCTTCTGGATCTTGGCGATGGTGACAATGGTGCTGGGCTCCACAAAAATGATTATCTTCCCTTTGTCATTCCTCTTGTCAGGTTTTGACTCACGATCAAAACATGCATCTAATTCTGAAACCTTCAACTTAGCCACTAGAGACTACTTGGTCTGACACTCACTTGTGTTGTGAGTGGGGCTCTTATGGAACTCACACCACTTTCTTATGTCCTCCTTTGACTTCGTGGTGTTGTTCTTTTCTTGTGGCTTCAACTGGTTGCCTTGGGTCACACTGTCTTGGATTTGTCCTTGGTTCTATGGTTTGGGGAAGCCTTTCCCTCGCTTCAGATTCAAGGATCCAAAGTCTCGCTTCCTCTGTTTAAACTTCTACTTGATCTTAACAGTGTATCGGTATGTCGTGCCAAGCAAGGAGATCTCCAGGAACTCCATCTCATCTTGGATGTACCTATGTAGGAAGTTGTTATATTTGAGTACCAAATGCTGCTCATAATCCTTAATACCCAACTTTGTGCGAAGGGTATGAAAAGCATTGGTAAACTCCGAAACATATTGGTCCCTCCCCTGCCACAGAGTGGTCCACTTTATGTATTTGTCCTCATAGCTCCCAACATGGTAGTACTTCTTCTTGATGGCATCCCAGAATGAATTCCAAGTGGGAGCAGTTGAAAACAGTGAGTTCATATTTTCATCCTTCTGCACATAGTAGGTTTCCCAACAGTCCTTGACGTGGGGGGCTGCTTTGAGAAGAGTGAAAGTAATCTTTTCCCGGCTGAAATTATAAAAAGAAAAATACCCTTCTAGTAGATTTAACCATTTATCTACGACATCTTCATCTACTTGACCCTCGAATATGGGGATTTAAAAGTTAACTTCTACCTTAAAGGATGTGGTGTTTCCAGAGTAACTATTAGATGTGTCGCCCCTGGGTAGCCGCTGAAGGATCTAGGCTAAGTTGTCCATCATCATGTTCCTTTGTTGTTCGAGGAATTCTTCAAGGAAGATTTTGATAGGATCTCCTGCCCCCTCATCTTTCTGTTCATCCACCATGGGAAGTTGTCGAGATTTGCGAGGTCAGTCTTGCAAAGGTTAGACTAGTTCAAGCCCTAACTCCTTATATCCCGACCTCGTTGGGGACATGCAAAGAAAAACATAGAAGGAGTATACCACTATGACACCACGGATCCAGATTTAAACAAGAACACAAAAAATTACCGGTATAACCATAAATATAGAGATGCAAAAAAATAATACTTCATTTCATTAATGTAAAATACTAAAATAGACATACAAATAGAAATGGGAAATAAGCCAACTAGGGCAATGGTAGATTATCTCTTAGAAGATATGTGGTGGCTACTATTATCACCCCAAGAAACTCACCTAGGTTGTATCTTGGTGATGCTCGGGAACATTAAAAACTCAACAAAATGTTGGAAATGGATGAATGGAAGGAATGATGCTTGTTCAAGCCAGATAACCACTTCTACTATGCTTAACTCCAGACATGGGTGAAAACCCCCACACTACAAGGCCTTAGACCACCAATTACTCATAGTTTGAGGATTAGGTGAGTATGGAGAATACTGACCACACCAGCAGATGCACAAGACCATGTGATGGTCGGCTGCAACCAATAAAAAGGTCTGCAAATCTATTTCCTAATGCACAGACAGGGTGACAGCTCTCTGGCACTAAGTAAACAGAAACCTGCATAACACATTCAATGATACATACAAGACTCTAACACAGAGGTGGGATGACAGCCCCTCAAATCCTAAATATCAGGAGCACATGAAACTGCATAACAGGCACAACCGAGAACAGAGAAGAAGTGGAAAGTGAGCAATTAACAACAAAAGAAGCTTGTATTAGCTGAAAATGAAGACTAGACGCTACAAGTATCAAAGTAGTTACAGTCTCCAAAAGTTGAACCTTACATCAAAATAACAACATTCAACACCTGATTACATCTATTTTTTGGGTATATATAGAGTTTCTTTACAAAAATGCTCTGCTATTCTAGGCATGGAGGGGTCATAATTTACCACCAACTGCTTTAACTCTCTAATGGAGTCTCTGCTACAATATGCTTGCTTTAATGAATGGAATTTCTTCTTGGATGCTCTACTGTACTTATCAAGTAGGTGGAGTGTAATATGGATGAATTCCATAACTGATAAATGTGTTGATCTGCTCAAGGCACGTCCTCTTCCCCTCGGCCATACTGTTTCTTGAATGCAATTGTTGAAGGTGAAATACTCCAGGCCACTTCGTGTTGTGATGTTGGTTTTACACTTCCAACCTTCTATCTCTGTCTCTCAGCCTCTTTTAGGTGACAGAATGGCTATTCGAGCTTTGTGATCTCTTGAAAATGCTTAATAACGATTGTTTTCTGTTGTATATAGAAAATGCTGTAATACTGAGAAATCCCGCTCATTCTGCTTCTTTTGGACTTCAAAAAGCCCATAAACATGATTAATTCCTTTATCAGGTCTTCCCTTGGGTCGCTATCACATGTCGCACTCGGCCAATTCCCTCGCTTCCCTTTGTATTTGGAAATTCATAAAAACACTTGAAAACATGAAAAATTGCCTTTGGAGGACTTAAAAAAATATATACATTTCACTTCTCGGACCCTTTCGGGTCCGGGCTTCATCGCTATTAGCGCTCGCCCAACGTTCCTTCATATTTTGTTTAAACAAAAAAATACATTAAAATACATTAAAAGTTCGATGCTGGCAGAACTTGAAAAAATATACATTTTAACTCTGAAACCATTTCAGGTCTGGCTATCGGGTCACACCGTATGCATATGTTAAAACCCCGCCCCTTTGGTTGTCTCCGATGCGATACAGCAATGTGATTCGATCGCAATCGCTAATCACACATTCCCCGGGCAAAACATGTGCTTCTTGCCAATGCGACTCGCCGATCTGATCATTGGCGATCGTTGATTGGCGGTGTCCTGCGCCCCTCCATAAGTCCTCCTCTATGATAGCACCGATGTGATTTGGGCCATAAATCTGTGTATGCGATCAACAGTCCTCGTTTAATCACCGATCACCATCACCATCACCCCATGGTCTGTGTTAATTTGCCTCCGCCGGTGCAACCCGTTGATCGCTGATCGGTAGTGTCCTATGCCCCTCTGTAAGTCCTCCTTTGGTTTTTCTGATGGCGATATAGCGATGCGATGTGGGCCATCGATCCGCAAATACAATCGACAGTCCACATTGCATTTCTGATCCCAATCAAAATGCCCCTTCTGTTAGTGCCGATACCGCCAATTCGCCTCTGTCGATTAGATATGGGTCGTTGATTGGCCAGATCGAACAATTGTATTGAATTTGGACTGTTAAGCTTGCAATTTTGGTTTTTTCATGATTTTGGAGTGTTTTAGGCCTCCTAATAGTGTATTGCCGACCTTCCAAGGGCTTTCCAGCTACAACTTTTTCAATCAGTGGATGAACTTTGACAAAAATTGGAGATTTCAACAGCATGAATGGATCCCTTGGCATGATTTTAAGCAGATTTGCAGACTTTGGGAGTGTTTTGGATCCACTTTTTATCCTTTTGTCAGTGGAGCTAACATTAGCTCCTTCTAGGGATGAGATCCTCCCTGTGAGGTCTCAAGAACTTGCAGATCAATGCATTTCCTGTGAAAAACAAATTAGCAAAATTTCCTAGTGTTCCATTGGGCATGGAGTCTACTTTGCTTACACTAAACTGATAAAACAAAATATTTACATCTTTAAGGCCAAAAGACCTTAAACCACATAAATTTTCAAAAAACACCCATTAATTGGGCCATCAAAAACTACTTCTCCTTCCATGCTTTTCAGCATGAAGGTATTGTTCCCTTGAATTTGAGAAATAATAAAAGGCCCTGTCCAGAAAGCATCAAGCTTCCCATGATTGCCTTTCTTTTATTTTAGTGCATCCCACTTCAGAACCAAGTCCCCAACCTGAAAATTATCTGATTTTGTCTTTCTGTCAAAAACTTCCTTGATCTTTTTCTGGTGTGCTGCAGACTTTTCAACCAGCTGTTCTCTGATTTGGTGTACCTCTACCAAATTAGTGATCCTTTTTGCCATGTCTTCTTCCTCATTTGGCTCTTGTTGTAGGAACTTTTCCATAAGGGAGGGTTAAGTGAATCGGGAATACGGCCTCAGTGCCATACACCAGCTTGAATGGAGAATTCCCTGTGGATTTCTTAATGGTCACTCTGTCGGCCCATAGTGCATATTTGAGCATAGAATCCCAATTCTTTTTGTTGTCTTCCAACAGCTTTTTAATTATCCTTATCAAACTTTTATTTGAAGATTCTGCTAGACCATTTCCTTGAGGATAATATGAGGTGGAATGAACCAATTTAATGCCCATTGAATCACACATATCCACCAATTATTTTTCCTTGAAGGCTGTTGCATTGTCTGTGACTAATTTATGTGGACAACCAAATCTGGTAAAGATATGCTTTGTCAAAAACTTCATGACCACATTATGATTAGCCTTTCTGGTAGGGATTGCTTCAATCCACTTATTAAAATAATCAGTGGATACTAATATCCATATGTGCTGGCCACTGGAATGTGGATTGGTTTCTCCAATGAAAGCCAAGCCCCACTGCTGAAAAGGTCCTTTTGCATGTATTAGTTTTAAGGGCAGGGACTTCAACTGATGTTTCCCTTCAAATCTTTGGGACTTGTCACAAGATTTAACAAATGAAAAGACATTAGAAAATAAAGTGGGCCAATAGTACCCTGCTCTGAGGATCTTATGGGCTGTAGTTTTCCAATAATGGTGTCCTCCACACATGCTGAAATGAAACTGTTGCATAACTTCCATTGATTGTTCTTTGTCCAGACACCTCAAAAGCATTCCAGATGGGTCCCTCCAATAGAGCAGATTTTCATGGATGCAATATTTTGCTGCCCTGAGTTTAACAGTTCTGAATTGACTTTGAGTAAGGCCTGGAGGGATTTCTAGCTTCAGCAAGAAATTAGCTATTGTAGAGTACCAATCACAAGAAGCTAGATTTTATACCATCAACTGCTTTCTCTCTGGTTCAGTTGCTTCCTCTTCTTCTGTTTGATCCTTTTCAGCATCTGTGCTCATGAGATTTATGTCCAATGTTCTGCAATTTTATTCAGCCAATATTTTGGAAAGGCCCTGACCTCTGACAAGATTAGTGGGCCTCAGTTCTATATTAAATTCAATCAACTTTGCAATCCATTTAGCCCTTCTTCCATCAACATCAGGCTGTGTTAAGACATCTTTTATTGTAGCGGAGGGTACATGTGCAATTATCTTGGAATCTAGAATATAAACTCTGAAATATTTCAAAGACTTGATAAGAGCATGCTCTTGTTTTTCAATAACATCATACCTCAGCTCAGTATCCCTTAAGGTTTTGTTGAAAAATGCCACTGGATGCTCTGAGCCTTCTTCATCTTCTGGCAATAAAACTGCTGCAAGGGTGTCAATAGAGGCAAAGGAAGATATATGGAACTCCTTGCTGTAATCTAGACTGATTAAAGTGGGAGCCTCCATAATATCTTTTTTAATGGAATCGAAAGATTTCCTTGCTACGTTAGTCCATTTGATCTCCGACCCCTTCTTCAACATGGAGGTAATACGCTTCACCAGTTTTGCAAAATTTGGTATAAATATCCTCACAAAATTAATCTTGCCCAGAAAGGACTGGATGTCCTCCTTTGATCTTGGGATAGACAAAGTCTATATTGCTTTTACTCTCTTTGGAGAAATTTGGACACCTGCAGCAGAAACATTATGTCCCAACAACTTACCTTCTTCTAAAGCAAACTGCGATTTTTTAGGATTGACTGAAATCCCAAATCTCCTGCACTTCATGAACACTTTCCTCAAATGTTGCAAATGGTCTTGATGGATACTGGAGTATACTGTTATACCATCAAGGTAGATAAGGACGAATTTATCCTTCTCTCCCACAAATGATATAGCCATAGCTCTCTAAAAGGTAGCTCCAACATTCATCAACCCAAAAGGCATCTTGGAATACATAAAAGTGCCCCAAGGAGTGGTGAATGCAGTCTTCTCTTGATCATCTGGATGCACAACAACCTGATTATACCCTGAAAATCCATCCGAGAAAGACATCACTTTGGCTCCTAAGCCTTTCTACAGCAAATGCTCCATCTTGGGTAGGGGATAATTGTCTTTCTTTGAGCACTTGTTTAAGTTTCTGAAATCAACACAGAGTCTGATTTCTCCACTTTTCTTCCTCACAACGACCAAATTGGTTACCCATTTTGAATATCTGAGAGGAACAATGATCTTGCAGCCAGAAACTTTTTAATTTCTTTTTCAATTAGAGGGAGGAGCATAGGATTTATTGGTCTTAGCTTCTGTTTGAAAGGTATGGTATCTTTCTCTAAAGGGATTTTATGCTGGATGATATTTTTATCATATGTTTTCAGGTCACTATATTCCCAGCCAAAGACATCAGCAAATTGCTTCATTATATTGCAATATTCAGAACTTTGGTTAGCAGACAGATGCGTGGACAGATTTATGTATCTTGGCTGACCTGGACTCCGTATATTATGCTTACAGACTGTAGACTGATCTTCGTTCTGAGCAGCTTTATAAGGCACATCATTCTGGTCAAACAGTCTTTTTAGAGGAATTAAGCCTTTAAGAATATGATTGCTAGGAAGCTGGACAATGTTGTCTTTACCAATTTTATATCTAAGCTGAGACTAGGGGTCTTCTTCAAAAGCTTCATTATCTTGGTCAATTTGCATTTCATAAAATTCATCGATGACTTGCAAGAACCTATTCACTTCATCATCATCATCAAAAGCCTTCCAATGGTGGACATTATTAGGCAAGGATGGTCTATATTTCATTTGGACTTCATAAACTAGTCTAGGAGACATGGGAGGGATAAACATGCTAGCAGACACAATAAGGGAATCAGCAAGCTGGTTTTTGGCTCTGGGGATATATGAAATACAGAAATCATCAAAGGAATCTTTGAGTCTCCATACCTCATCTCTGTATGCTTTCAGCCTTGGGTGCTTTGCTTGGAATGCTCTGTTTACTTGCTGAATGATCAAATCAGCATCTCCAAACACCTTTATGCTTTCGATTCCTCTATCTTTAGCTGCGTTAAGGCCCAATATCATAGCCTCATACTCTGCTATATTGTTGGTGACTTGAAAATCCAGCTTAAAAGATAGATGTGTGCTTCCTTGTTCTAGAGATATCAACACCACCCCTGCTCTTGCAGTCTCCCCGGAACATGCTCCATCAAAGAACATCTCCCAAACCTGACTTCCTTGCTCTTCCTCGGCCTGAACTATTTGTTTCTTGAGCTGCAATGAGGCCTTTTGAGATTCTTCAATTTGGAGGATACATGCTCCAAAATAAGTGTCTATAGCATAAATAGGATGATTAGAAGGATTCTTCTCATCACTGATGATATATGCCAACTGTGCTTCTCTGTATAATCTCCTGCTTTCTCCTCCAAAAATTGGGACAGTGGCATAAGATAGGTCATTCTATAATGTCCCACCTAGTCTCTTAATCCATCCTCTGGACAACAACATGCCAAACCTGGGAGGGACATCTGCTACCACAATATCCATCATCATACTTTTCATGGGCAGCTGAGTTAGGGTAATGGCTAAATCTTTAATCAACCCAAGACGTTTCACCTTTCTTGAATCAAATGAGAATAAATCATGATACAGTCTAGTGATGTCAAGGCCTAACTCTTCCATGACCGCTTTTGGCATTAAATTATGGCTGGCTTCTGTGTCTAGCAGGCAATTATGGAGGATTTTATCATGAATAGTCAATGAGACATAAAATGATGGAGAATTATCATCAGCACGTTTGGTCATTGGACTTAGCACAACTGCAGGCCTATCATCTTGAAAATTAACAGAGTTAGTGAGGTTTGTGTGGCTTTCAGCTGAAGAGCTTCAAGGATAGGCTTTCTAAACACTTCACTCTTTACATGTTCTAACAGAGGCACATATATTTTCAACTTCTGAACTTCTGATTCAAAGCTGAAAGAGGGAGGTAACTTGTCAACACCTCTTACCTCTTGAACTAGCACTTTGAGGATGACTAGGTCAGCTGTTGGTCTTCTCTGTTTGATATTATGTGACTCTGTTTGGACAACAGCTTTTTTGGCAGGATTCTCCTTGACATTATTTGCATTTGACCTCAGATTATATCTTCGCTGCTCCTCAGTTTTTAGAACAACCTCTCTGTCCCACCTTTGACTATCTTGTTCCTGTAGCAAAGATTCTTCGTATGCAACCAATGTCAAAAAGGCAGCACTGCCTTTATCCTCCATACATTGAATTTCGTCCTCATCTTCAACCTGTTCCTCCTCCATGACTACATTTTGGAAAGGAGCTTTAACTCTTTGATCCTCGTTAGTTTCTTTACCCTTCTGAATGATTTGTAACTGTTCATTTGCTTTTTTGAATAGGTTTGGATTTCTTGGAGCAAATGTATTTGGGAGCCTTGTCTTCCCAGAGTTTTGCTCAACCTCTAACTTAGATATTTTAGTGGCCAATGACTCGATCATCCTAGTCATTTTGTCAAAATTGGGATCGGAAGATGAGGTAGAGGAAGAAGAAGCTTCACCTCTCTACCTCCTTCTTTTAGCAAGACTTCTGAGTTTTTCTGCAGCCATAATATTAGATTCTACTTCTAGGGCAGCATCCTGCATGTCAGCCAGAGTAGTGCTTCTTCTTTCTCTCAGCAGCAAACAAAAATCAGAGTCAAAGGCAGTGGCATAGGAAAACTTGGTAGAGGAGGGGGTAGGATTTACTTCAGCTAGTATCTTACTATACATACGATTGAATATTTTATTAAAATCAAGCAATGATTCCCCATTTTCCCTCTTCAAGTTACCAAACTCAGTATGGTAATACAACAAGTCCTTTTTATCTCCCAGTGCTTCAAAAATGCTTCATCTAAGGCTTCAATATTAGCAATAGATACAGGGGGCAATTCTCTAAACCACTTTCTGGCCTCTCCATCAAGGCTCTAGACAAAAACTCTCATCCACACATAATTTTCACTAATGTCTAAGTTATTAGCATAACTATAAAAAGCCTCAAGGTGTTCTTCAGCTGTTACTCCCTCCGTGCCAGTGAACTTGGGCATATATTTCTAATATTCCCCTGCAGGCATAGCATTCAGAGGAACAGGCAAGACCAGAGGTCCATACCTGGTAGCTACGATTCATTCTATCTTTGTAGATGCTTGCTGGCCTACCATGACTGGGGTATGTGGAAGGATATTGGCAGATTGAGTAGTATAGGACAATGCAATAGATGATAGAGATAGTGGGATGCTATGGACTGTATGGGATGCTTTCTTTGGACTAAGATCCAAAGGGGAACTAAATGGACAAGGAGCTTTATGAATCTCTGAAGCTGATTCTTCGCTAGCAATACTAGGTTGTATATCTTCAAATTGTATATTCTCAACTATAACCTTCTCTTGCAGAGATACATAAGATTTCTTGGGCTTACCTGATCCTGATGCTCCTTTCTATGATGTTTTCTTCGATTTGACAATCTTCTTAGGGTCAGGCACTGGTTCAGTCGGTGATTTCTAAGGATTTCTCTGATTATGTCTCACAAACTGAGCCAGGACTGTAATGTGGAGTCGCCAAAGGTTGGTATTCCTCCAGTGGAGTCGCTAGATAGATGATTACAACTAGAAATGTGTCCAGACTTTGTCTATCATCAAAATCTGGAACTGTGTCATTCTCCCATGGAAGCTGAGCTTCAATCTTCGATCCCCAACAACGGCGCCAATTAATGTTATCACCCCAAGAAACTCTCCTAGGTTGTATCTCGGAGATGCTTGGGAACATTACAAACTCATAAGTAAAAGGTAGCATACTTGTGCGTGACCAAGGCAAGAGGAAGGTTGTTAACAGTGCAGAGGTGGACAAAAGTTGTAATTTCAAAGTAGATCCACTCGTGATTAAAGCATATTTAGAGATTAAGGCTAAGAGGCGACAGCATGACAAGAGGATCATGAAAAGGCAAAGAGACAAATAGAGGATGTAGGAAACAAAGAAGGAGTTACAAGAGTTGAAGCGGCAACTCAAGGAAGAACAGGATCTGCGTAGAGGAGAGAAAGGAAGCACAACTGGAATAGGTACAACAGGAGGTGCAACATACATAGGTTGATGAAACTATGCCCATACAGGTTATAGACCCTTCTCAGCAGCTGGCACAAAGCATACAGGGTGATCAGTGCTATCGATGACATGCACAGGTGTTCAGGCGCATGGATGTCATTGTGTGCATGCATGCGATCCCATCAATCGACACACTCATTGAGACGAAGACAATGAACCAAGTTTGACTCGAGCTGGGCATGTAATTCGACAAGGTGAGGTGCATAGCCACTAGCACAAAATTGAAGATCAATGTAGACACTATGTGTGTTAGTATGTTGTTGGTCCGTCTGCACTCAAGACTATGATGTGCATGTTATTAGACGCGTTGGATAGAGGAGCCAAATTAGTGTACCCGGATGCAACGGACGCAAGAGTTCGCTTCCGAAAGGATGTCACCACAGAGTACACAAATACCATCATGGGCTACCAAGCTTGTCATCGATTCACCACCATCAATCATCGCAAGGAGGTCGAAGAGTTGGTCTTCCCACAACTGTCTGAGTCTTTGTTATGTCTTGCATGGCTTACTCAAGCCCATTTTGTACATGTGCATATTGTAATGTAACATCTTGTAAAAGTGAAAGAACAAGTTTCGATAATAGAATGTAACACTCATCTAGTAGTTAAAGAGTCTTGAAAGTAGGTGAATAATTTTTAAATAAATAAATAAACATTATTAAAAAAACAATAAAAACCCTGAAATATAAATATAAATATAAATATTTATATATATATATATATATTATAATTATATATATATAATATATATACAAAACTATCTAATGCTTTGACTTAAAAAATTTTGAAATTAAAATTCCCTTTTAATAAATAATATAACTTCCCGCAAGTAAAATATCACCTTCGTCCATAATCTTTCACATATTATATAAACCATAACTCAATAAATATAAAATGAATCAAAAATTTGGGTAAACAAAATCTTTCACATGTTATATAAACCATAACTTGATAAATATAAAATGAATAAGAAATTTGGGTAAACAAATATAAGTATCGCATTTACATGTTTATGTTGTAAACTAGGTCAATGCGATACCTCTTATGGTCTTTGATATATTATTTATTAAATAAATACTATTAAATGTGTTACATAATTTTTTTATAATTATTTCATTTAAAATATTATGGATTTTTTTAATATTTTCATTTAATTGTATTTATAGTAAAAGTAATGCAATACTTTTAATAATAAAAGATGGAATTGATGTTATGTTAATTAAAAAAAATCTTTCAATATCAATTATATTAATTGAAATATGCATAGTTTAATTTATAGATGAACTTAACATTTTTTAATGGTTAATTTTAATAAAACAAACGTGAGTTTAATTTGTATAATTAAGGTGTCTAAGTTGTGTAATTTGTAGAGTTTAAGTATCCAGGGGTGTTGAATCTATGCATTCAAAATGTATTTTAAACAACAACAAAAATCACATTTTAGCTTGAAATTGCATTGTTGGATTCCTATGAAATAAACTGTTTAGTCTATAAGTTAAACTACACCATCAATATGTATTAATGTCTATAAAGATTCCTATTTTGGAGTAGTCTACCCAGGCAGAGGAATGGCCCGGTTTCCGTCGCCGCCTGGAAAAACCTCTGGCTCTTGTCAGACATCATTAAATGCGGAGGGTGGCAGAGCTGGGCGGAGCTCGCGGAAGGTAGCAGAGCTGGGCGGAGGAATCGCCGGCAGCCAGAGCCGGAGGTTTTTCTGGGCGGGGATGGAAACCGGGCTATTCCTCCGCCTGGGTAGACTACACCTTCCTATTTTTAGTTTTCATTATTATTTTTATTAAATATGAGATATATAGCAATTTTATATCAAAATAAAATATATATTAATAAAAATAGTAATGAAGTTGTGAATACATTATCAGCGTAATTTTTTCCCCAATTTATATTAGTTTATATAATTTAATATTTATGTTATTTGATTAGAAATTAATTGAAATTTTGTATAAAAATATGAATGAGAAAATTTAGGAGAAGTGAGAATGGCGGTGTCGTGACTTGGAGCAACTACTTAAAGAAAGTGGCCGAAAATCTTTCCAAAAGTTAATTGGAATTTTGTGACACTCATATATTAAAAAAAATCGGTAAATTTTATGGATTTGGAAAAAGGGAGGAAGAGGAGGGACCTCACGACTTGACCCGAGAAAAGCGAAAATGCTGAACTAGGAAATATTTCGAAATAAAATTTATTTCGGAAATTCACTGAAATTTCACCGAAATTTGGTTAGATTTAAAAACAAAAAAGGTGAACCGAGTATAAATTCAATCCCCACTCTTATGGAAAAACCAGTGACTAGAGTAAAAACTGGCATTCGATTTCGATTGTACTATTTTCTTTGTTACTGATAAAATGTTCTCAAATTTTGGGGTTTTATATCTTTTTCAAATTTTCAGTATGTAATGCTTTTTTTAATTAGACAAGGAAATCCAGATATTATTGAAATTTTGTTTAGTTCTTAGAAATTCAATCCCCATTCTTACGGCAAACCAGTGAAGGCAGTGGGAATATTCCTAATAAATTTGCCTTTCAATTTCGATTGTATTGTTTTCTTGGTTACTCCATAAAATGTTCCCAAATTTTAGGGTTTGATATTTTTTAAAGTTTTGGTATGTATTTTTGTTTCTAATAAATAAAGAGTATTTATATTGTATATGGTTTGTAACAAATATATTTGATATTATGAAGTTAATTTATTAAAGAAATTCAAGTGCTTTTTTTTTAATAAAAATATATGATTTTTTGTTAGGAAAATATAATTGAGCAAAAAAAAGAGAGGGGTTTTGTATGTGAATATTTTACAAAATTGTCTCATCAAAACACAAATTTTACAATACTTTATCTTACTAATTGATTCTGAAAGCTTTAATGACACCTTGATTGCATGCACGTGTTTCCTCAATGTCGCCACAAAGTCACTTAGGCCCCCCAATTTTCCATTTTTATATTTTCTCATATCAACCAATTTAACAAACAAAAATTTTAATAGACTTCATCCACCATTAGTAGATTATAACTTGCCCGATTTAGCGATTGGCCTTTAATTCACTTATCTTCAATTTATACCCCTCATTAACATACTACGGATGGCTCATTAAACCAGTTACAATTTTTTTATGGTTACCTGGTTGATATGCCATTAGTCATATGCTTGTCTCAAATATTAAGCCATGCATGTCTAAGTATGAACTTGTCTGCTTCTTTGTTGAAGTCCGTTAGGACATGGAACTGTTGTTGAAGTCTCTTAGCACATGGAAATATGCTTTGGATGGGATATTTTTGCAATTTTATCGTTCTTTTCATGATGTTTTCCATAGATTTCTCTTTTCGAAGGAATCCTTATGACCAAATGATGCAGGATTTGGAGAGAATCTCTCATAACCATAAGTGTGTCCACCTATTACTCTTTAGATAACAACAGTCCCTAGTAAAGACCATATATTCTTGATTGGTTATTTTTCTATGACTAAGAACCCATGAGTACCTAAACACTTAGTCCTCCTTGGGGTCATAGAGTACCCGTCCCCCCCTTACAACCCTTGGGTTCGTTTGGATGCCCCATAAAAATAGAGAACCCATCATTGTTGCAAGCTCTTCCATTCTCTTAATTCTACCTCTGTCAATCTTAACTTCTAGCTTTTATCTATTTCACACTAGCTACATCCTATGTTTTGGGAAAAGTTGTCCAAAACTATAAACTTTCTAAGCCAATCCCATTCCATTTGATCTAAGGTTTGTTGAGAAGAGTTCTAGCTTATATTTTGGCTCCAAACTCAACACACAATGTGATTTATTTCATTAATGTGCTATGGGGAGCAGTATCTATGTTATTGAAGATTGCATTATTCCTTGTTAACCATACTTTCCAATATATAAATTCTGAGAGAGCTTCCCAATAATTTTTGAAGCTATGTTTCTTCAAAAAGCTTCTAGAATAAGTTTTTGTCTAGGAAGAGAAGAATTCTTGAAAATTAGAGTGTCATTCCACTCTACTGGAGTATGGGGAAATTGTTTCCATGCAAAGAGCTCTAGTATAATCACAATTTGGAAAGGTACAGGAGGTGTTTTTTGCTTGATGCAAGAAAAGAGGACACCCATAAGGGCCACAAATGCCTCTCTTTCTTGAGTTCTTAGCTATCAAAAATTTTCTATCGAAAGAATATAGAAAAACAAGTTTACCTTTGTATTGGCATTAGCTTTCCATATTTTTTTCCAAGTGTTAAACTTTCAGGGAACTCGAGACTGGAAGAGCACAACGACATATCCCTCTTTCATTGACCTAACTAAGGAATTCCACCCTGCCCGATCTGTTTCCTCTAATTTCTATGGCATGCATTCCACCAGTTGATCATGAAGCTTGAAGGCCAAGTGCTGAAGATTATGTGGAATATTTCTAAATTTCCATCCAGCCCAATTAACTTCCTCATTCCAACTGGAAATATTAGCTAATGAGATTTTTCTTTGAGCACAAAAGAATTCTCTTGGTGGAAGAAACTCCTAGAAACATTCATATGGGTTGTTGATACATTATTTTATCAATCCACAGTTTTATATTTCTGCATTTATTGGCTTCCAATACAGACTTGAACAAATGATAGGGACCGCTAATACAATTTTTTTTTCCAGATCAGGGAGCACCCTCTTGAGGCTTAAATTGAATCTTGACTTCTTATTCTTTCTCAAAGGTATTTTCCCTTGACAAATAACGTCCACCAATCTTCTTCTTAGGTGATGAATCTACAAACCAGTTTTGTCCCTATTTCTTTATTCATTAGCATAGGGTCCTTATTCTCAAGCACTTCATGATTTTTAAGATGTTTCACAATACCCCCATTTAATCAAATGGAATTTACTTATACTTATTTTGCCTCCTTCCCATAGAAGCCTGCAAATTTCTTTTGTGAAAACAAAGAGAATACTTTGTGGAGAAAGAACTATTCAGAATCGATAAAGTGGTAAAGCAGAGAGGACTGCTTTGATCATAACAACAAGACTTGCAATATTGAGCCATCTAAGCCCTCAAGGAGCCAATTTTCCTTTGAATCTTGAAATAACACCTTCCCAAGATTGGGATCAATGTGACTTTAGGTGAATAGGAATTCCTAAATACTTAAATTCTTCCAATGTTTCCTCCAACTGAAATCCCATTATTCTTCCAATTAGTCTTTCCTTTCTAAATGAAATATTCCATGTATAAATATGATATTTCCTATAATTTGTTTGACCTCCTGAAGCTTCAATAAAATTATCCAGAACCCTTTTAAATCGTCTTTTTGTTATTGAGGAAGCTCCAACCATCAAAAGTCTATCATCAACAAATTTAGAGTGCTTGATGCTCTTGCTAGCTATGACAGACTTGATTCCTGGGAGGTGCTCACATCTTCTTTCAAATTCCAATATGTGACTGAGGGAATATTCCATAATGATATGAAAGGATGAGGATTAGGGGAAACCTTGGTGAAGGCCTTGTGAGGCATGAAAAACCCCAACCACTCTCCCACTAACAAGGGGGAAATTTAGTGCCATTTTATGTAGAGATAAACCCAATGAATCAATTTAGCATCAAGACAAATTTTGTCATCACGTTAAATAGGAATTCATGACTCACTCTATTAAAGTCATTTTCCATGTCAAGTTTGACAATCATACCTTTGTCTCCCTGATTTTAACTAGAATCAATAGCCTTTTGAACAAGAATAATTTATCATTTTCCTCTCATGCACAAAAGCTCCTTCATTTTTCAAAATTATTTTTGGAAGAAAGGGCTTAAGCCTTCCAGAAAAAATCTTAGAAATCACTTTATATGAAACATTACAAAGAAAAAATGGGTCTAAATATTGAAAAAAAAGTAGGTCTTGATTATTTGGGAATCAACAAAGGAAGAGTTCATTTCAACCCCTATGCAATTATTCTTAAAAGTGTAACCCACCATTCTGAAAAAATAAAGTCTTATTATCTCCCAAAACTAATGTTTGTAGTGGGTAAAAAACTCTTTGGTCTTGGAGCTTTATCTGAGTTGAAAGGAGAATACTTCTTGATATATCTCCTCTTTCGTGGGCTCTTTTATCAAAGCAAGATTATTCTCCTAAGATACATATTCCAGAATCCATTCCAACATTGATAATCCTGCTCCAGAGTTGCCTAGGGATTTGATGTTGTACAAATCACTAAAGTGATGGACCACCTCCTCCTTGATTTGAGAAAAGTCGAATATTTTAGTATCTATTTTTGTTATCTCTTTGATATTATTTTTCCAGACTAGGTTCTTTGCTTGTTAATGAAAATATTTTGTATTTATATCTCCTTACTTTAACTAAATACTTTGGGACTCTAAACACCAAATTTCCTCTACCTCTTTTATTGCTTTATGATAATTTGGAAATTCTTCCCTTTATTCATTAGGAAGGTCATTTGTCATAGGGCCATCCTCTATATTGGATTGTATAATTTCCATTCTCTTTTCATGTGCCAGTAGCTCTGATTGTCTCTCTATCTATTTTTCTTGATCCTACTTTTTTAATGTGATTTTTAATCACTTGATCTTTTGTTCCCAAGTCATCACTCGGTTTCCCATTATCCATTCACTTCGGATTTTCTTTACTAGATCACTAAAACCCGTTGTTCGTCCCCATATCGGATAATAACATAAGGGAAGGGGCTTAAAATCTATATTTTCACTGATTTCAAGATAAAAAGGTATGTGATTTGAAATATTTCAAGGAAGGATTAAAAAACAGAGCAATATATTTTGAGACAGGAGTGAGTGTGCAATTAAGAAACTATATAAATTAGTAGCAATATAACACAATCCATAATTTTTTTGCTCGAAGTATATTTGTTGGAGGAATGTTTCATGTCCAAAAACTTTAATTTTTAGATGAGATTTTCCAAATTTCTTGAAACCAATCTCTAACTTAAGATCCCCTTTTCTTTTCCCACGAATGTTATTTGATATTGATATGAAAAAATATGGTAGCAAAATTTTGGGTGGACAATCGATGATTAAGAAACCTGAGGAATGATTTATCCCATAGGGTGGACACACCACCCAAAGCTTACTCTTTAACTAATAGAAAGAATCCCATTGTCATTCCAAATCTTATGTTGTTTTTGAAGGATATCTTAATCCCCCATTTTTGTCTCCTAGAGTAGAAGAACTAAGGGTTATTATTTATTGATTAATGAAGTCAGCTTCTTCAATATTTTTTCCAATGATAACACCCTACAACTCTAGGAGATAACCTTCATTAATTATTTCATGTATGGTTTGCCCTTGCTAAGGGGCAGAGTCTCCTCCTTTTCTGGTGTTCCTCTAGCCTTTGAGTTTTGGATATAGAATCCATTGAGTGCCCATTTGTTTATATTTCTATATTTTCTCCAATCTCACCTCTCTATTTGTCTTCCAACCTACCTTGCATTGGGGCCTCTCTAGATCTTTTTCCTTCTCGGCCTACGATTTTTTGTTTTTTGAACTTAAAAAAGACAATCCCATCATGGTGTTTTTAGCAAGGAAGAATTCTTCATCCATCATAGAAGACTCCACGATCCATTGTGTTGGAATCATATATTCTTCTAATGATGGCATTTTTTCATTAATTTTATTTGGATCTAGATTTGATACCAACTTTTGATCATTCTCTTATGAGGAGGGGTTATTTTGTGGAATTTCCCCTTCTTCATACACCATATTTAATGCCTCATAATTGTTAGTATTCTTTTTCTTCCCTTTTTTGGTTTGTTTCCCTTTGTTCCCCTTATCTTCATTCTTTGTGAGGAACATAATCCTTGCAACTAGTTTAGGATTGCAATTTGATTTGTACATTGCAAAATTCTTTACAAGGAACAAATTATGATTTTTCACTATAGGTAAGGGTAATGTTGTGACAAGATGTAGAGTTCGAGTTTGATCCAAAATATAATGGGGGTCAACTACTAAGTTGTGTTAAAGGGGGAACACAATGCAACAAAGGAAAATATCAAGCATGCCTACATGAAATTGGCTATGGAATGGCATCCTGACAAGAATCCCTTTAAATTCTTTGACTGTGGAAAAGTTGGACATTTTTTGTCCAAGTTCCCTTACAAAGAAAGGACAAAAAAGGAATATGATTAGAAATCTTGAGGAAAATCTCAAAAACATGAGAAGAAGAATCTTTCTTAGTAAAAGGGACTCTACTCCAAAGAGGATAGATAAACACCAGAATCAAACAATGAAAACTCCTCTCATGACGATTCAAATGAATATATACTCATCACATTTGGAGCAGACTCTAAGAAACAAAATACTACAAACTATGAAGAGGAAGAAGAAGTAGGAATAGTGGACTTTGAAGGTGTTGAAAGTGCTGAACCTGCCAACATGTCAGGGGATTTCCCTGGTAAGAATTCCCAACTATACCTTAGATCATTTGGAGTAGGAGTCCTAATAGTGGGTAGTAAAGTTATTCCTTGACTACAATAGCGCGTAGAGGTAAGAAATATATCCTTGTCGGAAGAAAGTGTGTGACCTTGTAGCGAGTCAAGAGAGATGCATGGGGAGGTTCTATCACATGGAAGGGGAAAAGAAGTGTGTTCCTTAGAAGCCTGCAATAGTATACAACTTGAAAGGAACACAAGACTTGGATGACATTGAAAAATGGTAAGTAGCATGGTCGACAATCAAAATTGATGAGTTAAACCAACAACACGCTTCAATAAGATTCATACAATCACATACAAAATATTCCATACATCAATGCGGAAGTAAAACTACATACATTGCTAAAGTAACCAGAATAGTCAAACTACAATAACAACATATGCATGAAACATGTTGGCTCTATTATATTATATAAAGTGAAAGTTTGATCCATACATACAACAATGACAACCACTACCCCAATAGTGGAACATTATGGTCAACACCGCCTTCTCCTCCAAAGAGACGTACTTTCTTTACATAGTGGAGAAGCCAAGGCTCATCAAAATACTCTCCAAGGCCTCTCTAACAATGCCTAGCAAAAGCTTGGTTTCTAAAATCCTGTTCTATGAGTTATGAGGTTCTATTTATAACAAAGGGTGGGGTGATCCTTGAAATTCCCCTTTGTGACTCTTGGACTACCCTCATGGCTCTTCAACTTCATTACATAACTCTTTACATTACATATGACTATTTGTATTCCATCAATGACACTTGGAATTTCACTTTACATCATGTTTACAAAAATGATACATTTTCCACATATATCTGTGTGGGACAAAATTGGCTTGAGTCAGCTAGACAAGAAAACACTAAGACTTGGATGGCTTTGGAATGACCAACTCATTAACCTCCTCTCTGTGATCCTCGACGAACAATTGATGCCATGCTTGGTAATGCGCAATAGTGTCCTCGTACTCTTCGGTGATGTCCTTCTAGAAACAAACTCTTGCCTCCATTTCTACCAGGTATACTGATTTGGAACCTCAATCCAACTCGTCTTATAACGTGCACAGCTTAGTCCTGAGCAAGGCTGGACTAGCAATGTACATTTGCATGTTATATGCATTAGTGGTTGTGAGAATCCACTGATCAAAGTATGCATTGAGCTCCAATATGACTTGGTTCTTATCTTTAGCCTTGGTGAGCGTACCAATTGACAGGGTATCATACTTCTTCACCACAACATCCAAACTCTTGTACTACCATGTATATGAAGCCTCAATGCTGGTGATGAGTAGCGAGAGTTCCTCATAGTTCCGGATTAGACAGCAGATGTGTGATTTATCCAACTCTACCTATGTCTTCATCATCTTTTGCAAGTGAAGCGGGGCTCCCTTGTACCTCATTGTCCATGTTTGTATATGATCAACTACGACATATATACTTGTGAGTGTCCCCGTTATCTTGGTGTAGCACTGCTGATGTAGATGGACAACTTCCTTGTCCATGGTGACAAACCTGTCATACAATCTCCACGTGACTATTTGAAGAATCAATACTTCAGCAAGTATGGCCATCTCCATCTCTGCTTTGGCGGATCCTGTTGATTGTTCCTCTCTCTTCTCGGCTAGTTGAAACTCATTAACCATGCACTCATTTTCTTCTATCAAGAGCTTAACACTCAAGCTCGTGGCTTGGCATATTCCTTTGTAGCACCGACCAAGGCAACATCAACCATCTCTGTGCTTTCAACAATCTTCCTCTTGCCTTTCTCTTGCACGGGTTTACTACTGCTGTTGTTGCTACTCCCTATGGTGTTGTTGCCTGGAGCACTGCTAGCCACTCTACTACAATGCTAATGGTTCATTAATCCTAGAGGAGTTATAACAATATATCCATGGGTCTTCCTCAATCCAATGACATTCCCTCTAGATACAAGAATAGTACACTCTTGCATAGTGGTCCCTGCGTAAACCATGTGGGTCATAAGGGTTCAAACTATTGGTGTTGAGCTTAAACTTCTTGAAGTCTACCACCTCGGCATCTGCTTCCTTCAAACTCCTAATCGTGTACAACCTAATTCGCACAAGAAGCATAGGCCATGGTGCCTTCTTCTTACTGTGTTGTCCAGCTAATAACCTTGTCAAGATGTGGTACACAACCTCCTGCATGACCAAATTGTTCGTGGAAAACCTTAGAAACACATGCAGGGCTTTCTCTGCATTGTACAACCCGATGAAGGTGCCTTTGGGTGAGGTGTACCAATCTGTAATGTTAAAAAATTCCTTCATTTTTGCCTGGGACATGCAGGGCGACTCTTGTTCAAAGATCATCATGTATAGAGGGGTGATGAAATTGTCATATATTCTAGCCATGACTCCTCAGTAGTTGCAATCTAAGAGCAACATGCAATATACGTTCACAACACTCTCTAAAGGTGTCCATGCCAAACCCATGCCAGGAAACTATTGACGAGCACAAATTGCATCAAGCAAGTAGGAAAACATGAAGAATCTTGCTTGTTGATCCTTGGGCGGACTCTGAGCATTGCATAAATGCATGTTCAACTAGAGAGCCCACATGTTGGACTAGTTGAATGGCTTTCCTTCACTTTCCAATGGATCCAACATAGCAACCGAACTATGCGGGAAGGTCTCTGTACTCCCTTGGCCATATAAGCAGCATACGAAGATGACCAAGAACTGGTATGCCTTCCTAAGTGTCTTCATCCTATATATTTGGCTAGGCATCGTCCTGAACTTTGCTGGCTCCTTTACTCAATGCTTCAAGATATTTGTTGTGTTCATGCTGCTATTAGGAGTGTATAATAGTGCATCCATCCTGCTCACTAAAAATGGAAAATGATATATCTTCTAATAATCCTCCATCCTAAAGGAAGTGAGCCTTGCTCCACTGAAACCTCTCAATATCATTGTCTCAGGATCAGTGTGTGAGACAATCCAGTGCATCACATCTATGCAAGGGAACATGGGAAACCTGCATGCAACCTTATATAATCCTGACTTTTGGATGTTCACATAGACCTGTTAATCCTCCAGATTCTCCTCAAAGCTGCTTGAGAAAATGGTGTTGAGTTTTTTCCATGTGGTCTTGATGTATTTCTCAATGAACAGGTGTGTGTATATGTACACGGGAAAGCTCATAGACCCCTGTTCAATCATGTCCCCAATACTAGTTTCAACTGTGTCTTTTGATCCAAATCTCTTTGAGGCCGTGATACTTGTACTACTAAGAAGTTGCTCAAAAACATATGGTACCTAGAGATAACGAAGTCACTCATGGCAAGAAAATGTCAACTAAAAACATCAAACAACTTCAAGAAACATTCAGGAAACAAACTGGTGACTCCTAGGCAAGATTGCACAACATTGACTTTCGGAAGCTGGGAGATTGTTAGCTGGATCTGTGCATTGCACAGTCCAACTTGCCAGTGAGGTTGACTACTGGTTAGATCTATGCAATGCACAATCCAATGAGTCTGACTGCTGACTAAAACTACGCAATGCACAGAATAGTTAGGTTGGGTTGCTTGCTAGAGCTGCGCTTTGCGTAATTCCAATGGGAAGGACTAGGCAATTCCTCCCAGGATTTCATAGAGCACAATTGAGAGATAGTGTGGGAAACCTCTGTGAAATTCCTGGAGGAATGGTGGAGCCTTAACTGCTAGGAATGCATGGAGCATGTTGGGAAAGACAAGATTCAGACCAAGCCAGCCTGGATCTACCCAATGGCAACCTGAAAACACAAAGGAGTGAATGTGTGTACGAAGCTAGTGCAGATTTGAGTGAAATAAACATGCATGTGATTGAAGCAAGTGCATAAATTAGTCAAATGATAAAACCAAGTAGCTCATGAAGCGAGTCGCCGAAATGATAATTTTGAGTGCAAAAAAGTGTTATGTGTGCGACACTAAGGAAAGGTAATGCAAAAATTGAAACAAAAATTCTAAAACTAAAATACATTGAAACATTAGCATTCGTTCAATAAAACCAAGGAAAAAACAATCATAAAAGCCAAAAACTAAAAAGTGATAGAAAATCAGCAAAAGGCGTGAAAAGAAAAGTTACATTGACTGTGCTGAAGATTCCTAGATGGCTCAAGAATCCCAGAGATCTAATATTGAATGTGAAGAATGAGCTCTGATGCATTATTTAAATAGATTTGGTGAAATTAGGGTTTGTGACGCATGCCACAAATGTAGGAAAAAGTGACACTTGGCGGGGAGTTTCTAAAAATAGTTTTGTATGTAACTCATGCTGCTAAAAATAGATCCCTAAAATCTAGGGATTATTTTTCACTTTTTTCTTTTTTCCTTTTCAGAAAAGTTGCCCGGCATGCAAAGAAGGATTGTGCAATTTAGGAGGGAATCGGGCAACCTTTTGTCACATGCAATGGACAACAACTGAGGGAAAACTTTTGCGTTTTTTCTAGACTCAGAGGCCTTATATGACTAGCCAACTCTGCACAATTTTCCAAAGAAATGATGTTGGGATTCTCTGCGCATTTCCAGAGAGTAGTGTAGCTGGCCAGCTCTGCGCAATTCCAAAGAAAATTGCAGCTGGCCTGGGCTGCTCTGCGCATTTATGAAGAGTAGTGTAGCTATGCCAGTTCTGCGCATTTCTGGAGGGCAATGAAGCTAGCCAAGCTTGCTCTATGATATTTCCGGAGCATGGTTGGTTCGCTTGCTCTGCTCAATTTCTGAGTGAAGGGATGTTGTTGGGCTACTCTATGTAATTCATGAGGGAAAGAGAAGTTGTGCTCCAGTTTTGTGCAATTTTTCCCGACAGCTGATTGAATGGGAGTGAACCAAGTGCTGGGTGTGCTTATGGTTGACTGACAAGACAAGTGAGTTGAACACAAGTTGTTAAACGACAAATGAAGTCAAATAAGCACAATTACCTGATCAATGTAGGATAGATACAATGATTTAGAGGAGGGAGGCTCCAAAACAAAGCGAAGGTAAAATTTTGGAGGTTGGTTGTAGCCCCTACAAAATTGGCGACACACTGGTAGAACTTGAGCTCTCTGTATGAACCTTGTTCGTGAAAAGCGAGTCTAAGTCCTCTGGAAGGATTATTCTATTATTTGATCATCATGGCTTTAGAAATAAACCTGACTTAAAGATATAGTCCCTTACCATTCTCTTGATCAGTCGGCACACATTCCAAGACAATTCAAGTCAGTTGTTTCCATTTGGGATGAGGGGCTTATTGGTACACAAGAAATATAGATGTGAGAGTCTTATTTTCATCTCTAGTGTTGCTACACTGCTAACTAGCATGGACAGTACCCTAGCGAAGTCATGCAGGGACACAAGCATCTCTCCGCTACCAGTGACCATGGTCAGTACCCCGATGGAGTTACTTGCATCACCTCTCTATGCACTAATCCTTTCTCTTCATTCATTTTTTCATTTTTCATTTTTCATTTCTCAAAGAACTGTGCATAGGCACTTATTTTTTTAGAGGTGGAAGAGGGATCCTTACTTATCGAGAGTAGAAGAGGTTGTCCCTTCAGAGAAGTATTTTATATATACCTCTAACAATACTTGTTAAGGTTTTCCCCCCACCTTACTCTACTTGACAGAGATGACAAGGGTTAACCCAAAAGAACTGATTAGAGTAGGTGGTACTAGTTAAAGTGCAAGTGTTGTGCTTCCACCAAGACTCACTTTGAACATAACATATTTTCCATCAGGGTTTCATCCACTGAAGACAACAAGTTCTTTCATAAAGAGAGAGGAAAACAAATAACCAAGTGCTAATAGTAGTACAATTCCTCTTGTATTTTACCCTGCTTGTCTCGAGATCCACATATGGTGTTGGGTGTGGTTTTTACTTATTTTCAGCACATTCTTTCCCCAGTTTTGACCTTTCTGTGATCCAGGACTATGACTTTACATGATCAATTTCCCTATTTTCTCACCTTTTTAACCTATTCTACTGTCATGTTACTTTGTTGTATTTTACTGAATAATACGATGCTTTATTCCT
This sequence comes from Pinus taeda, assembly GCA_000404065.3. Taxonomy (NCBI): domain Eukaryota; kingdom Viridiplantae; phylum Streptophyta; class Pinopsida; order Pinales; family Pinaceae; genus Pinus; species Pinus taeda. The sequence continues at coordinate 76,834 of APFE030905433.1, forward strand.
TTTTGTGGCTAACTGGGAGAGTATTGAAGAAGTATTTTGGGAATCTCTTCTTCTTTTTAGGTGATGGCTCGCGAGAACAAAGCTATGAATCAAACATGTAGCACAGATTAACTACAGAGAAGGGTAGAACGGTTTGTTGTTACACCCTGGATGTTGTTACAGGTTGCTTTTACACGTTGGATGTAATTACAGGTTGTTATTACACATTGGATGTTGTTACACTACACACTGATACAAGAGTCTGTTGTTACATCAAAAGTGCTATTGTGAGTGATGTCATGACATCTCGAATTGCTATTCACTCAATGTTGTTGCGTCGAAGATGGAAAATGTGGGTACTATTCCACTTAACAGCTGTCGGCAATAGGGATTGTTTATTTTGGAAGCAATAGACCCAAGTGGTTGCAATCCTAACTACTGTATATTTGTATTTGGAAATAGGTTGTAGCTACTTTTATTTTTTATCAGCATGAGAATTGTGAGATTCTCATGGATGATTTGCTTCTAATTTCGGGTTGTAATAACTATAAAGGAACTCGATTTTTCATGTACAAGAACACGACATATAGAAAAGTACTGTTACTTTGCTTCTGTAATCATGAGTTTATTTTTAATATTAATCAACACAGTGATGTTGTTACTTCTCTTCAGCTGATTCATAAATTAGTTATGTGTTATTCCTACACCCTGCTGAGGAGGAAAGGCCCTCCTTTTTGGCAGGGATTGCAGTGATATAGGTAGTGTGCATTCTAGTTTAGCTAATTTATTTATGGTTTCTTGCAGTTGCTGTACAAATTGTGGATTACATTCGTTGTTGTTTCCATTTATATTTTTTATTACATTGAGTTAATCAACATAATGGTAGTAACCAGCTGGAGTAGATATTAGTTGGTGTGTGGCGCACCTTTACTTTGATAGTTGCATAGCATGATTTAATTTTGTGGAGTGTTTTTTATGTCTACATGAATGGCTTGATTCAATAATTTGGTTCAATGAAATCTTTTACTGTTTTCTGCATTTTCTTATTCTTAGTTGTAGTGTATCAACATAGACATGTGAACTCCATTGAAATAGCAAGAACTACCCTGGGTTGACAATTAAATGTTGCAGTCTCAGTCAATTAGGATTGATTAAAACAACACTACATTTTGGCATCATTGTTGGGGATGGTAGTTGAGGATACAATCAGCCAAGTTGTTTGTTTGATATAGAGTGTTCCTATTCCACATTTGTTGGGTGGTAAGACAAGAGGTAAGGACCTGCGCATCACTCTAACATACTTGGGTGGGCTCACCACTGTGATCACTAGGACACTTAGGACATTTTGGTGTTTTTTTTAGCCTAACTCCAGCTCTTCAGTTGCTGGGTGATAAGACGAGAGGTAAGAACCTACACATCGCTCTAACATACTTGGGCAGGCTCACCACTATCGAGGACTGAGACACTTAGGGTGTGATTTAATACACATAGGGTCCATGTGTACAATTGTAGGAATTACAGAGATACTAAAATTACTCCCCACTCTAATTAGCCACAGGAAAAATGGGTTGTAAAAAGGAAAGGAAGAGTGCAAATTTGGGAAGGAAGACATTTATCCAAGAACTAATCTCTAAGGCAAAAAAAGAATAGTCCATCTCTCAAAGGGTTGCAAGGAAAACAGGGCCACAAAAAGCTATTACTCCCATAGAAAAGGTAGAAACCTATGATTCCTCTATCTCGGGACCATATCATTCTAGAGCTAGCACCCATAATCCCAAGACCAAGAATCCAATTCAAGGGCAGGAGGGGGAAGCTAGTAGCTAGAACTTGAGGATCGAGGGGCAAGGGGAAATTGAGGAGGAATATTGAACAATTGAGATGGAAAAGCACCTGTTAGTTTATCAATATCCAGATATAGGTAGTGCGGTGAAACAACCAACCCCAAGGGTATCTGAGGCATTAATTACATCTACGAGGCCATCACAAGGAAAGTTTGAAGGGTGTCTGCTATGGCAAGGGTTAAAAGGATTAGTCATGGGGGACAACGATGACAACAATGCTAGAAGAGATGCTACTATCACCACCTTTGAGTTCCCAATCGGGGATATCAGAGGTGAAGCTCCTATCAAAAATATTCCTCTATCATCCTTACCATCCTTTTAGGGGAAGGTTGTGGAAGATCCAAACACCTTTCTATTTGAGTTTGATGTCTTATGAAGAAGTTATGGTTATTCCGCAGATGCTAATAAATTAAAATTATTTCCTTCTACTTTAAAACAGGAAGCCTTGAGATGGTTCATGGGATTGGGCACTGCTTTTATTCGAACATGGAATGATATGAAGGAGACGTTCTTATCAAAGTACCAAGACTATTGTAGAATGAGGGACTTAAGAGAGGAGATATCTAGAATGACACAGAAGGAGGATGAAAGCCTAGAAGATTATGTGGAATGGTTCCACTATAATCTGTAGAGGTCTAAACACAACGATTTAGACCAGGAAATCTTGAAGACTATATTTATCAGAGGAATGAGGGGCGACTGCCTTGACACCTTGAACCTATTAAGAAAAGGATATATCGCAAGAGCCATTCACTAAAATTGTAAAGCTCTGCCTAAGACGATCTAGGAGATCGTCCAAAGGGAGGAGTACAATTTGAGATGCCCCTTCCCGAATACAAAAAATTGCAGGCGGGGGAGTAACCAGAGTAGAGATTGGGAATTTTTTCAAAAATCCTTAGTATTCTCTCTTCCTAGATAACAACAGCACAGATTAAGAAGACACAAGAAGAAGCTGACACACCTCTTCTTGTGTTCTACCTGAATTGTTAGAAGAAACATCCTTTGAGGGAATGATAATTGAACAACATCAACTTGTGTAAAGGTAGTACTTAGATAGTCAAGCGAGGAAGTGCAGTCCTCTTATTTCATTGCACCAAGGAGGCCATGGAAACCATGACCTCCAGGTATGTCCCAAGAATTTTCCTCTTTCAATTCGTGGATCAATGGCATATAATACTCAACAATATCCATGGAAATACCCTACTCCTCCTCGATCATATTTTCCTTCACCTTAGAACCAGTGGTCTCCATCTCACTCTGTCCAATATCCTCAATCTCAACCATATCCTTGGAATTGGAACTGGAGAGGGAATGCCCAGAACTCAGCTTTACCTAGATTACCCATGCAACAATAGCTGCAGTTACCTCCTTTCCAAACTCCAGTGCCTCCACCACCTGTGTGACCCCAACTACTTGTGAAACGTAACCCAAACCCAAACAATAAAGAAGCTCAGTGCATAGAGGCTCGACTACCTTCTAGACCTACCTTATTACCCCCGTGGGACTTAATGAAATACAATTGTGATCGAGAAAGGTAATTAAACCAAGTCACTCCCCTGTCATTACAGAGGAGGAATGTGAACCATCCATAAGAGATGTCAAGGGCTCTGAGGCAGTTACTATGCCTACAACAACTGATATAAAGAAAGTTGTTACATCTGTAAAAACCGACCCGCGAAGAACTGTTACTCCTGTAACAGCCAACTTGGGGAGGGCTAATACACCTTTAACAGTCAATTTGATTCATATGAAAATGAAACTACTTGTATTTGTTTTTCAAGGTATTCATTTCCATTAAATTATATGTGCAAACTGTTACTCATGTCTTGCGATTGAAAGAAAGTGTTTTTGGTAAATTTCTTAGTCTTATGTGTGAAAGAGTATTTTCTCATTTTACTGTTTAGCATATTAAATCTAAAAAAACACAGCAAGATAAAATCACATCATATAACACAATAGCTGATGAGGCAGTTCACCCCTCTTGGGCTACATCTGCCAGGTCCAAGGCCCCCAAATGGGCATGTCCTTGCTCTTCTTAGATGCTCAAAATGGTTATACAGTGATAAGAAAGCCTAAACAAGAAAAATAAGTTGTGGAAATGAGTTCAGAACATAGAGAACAATAAATAATGGCTTTTGTTTCACCTCCAATGGTTAACCATAGCCCAATACAACTCCAACACTCCCTAGGCCCTGATGGATCTCCAAGCTTCTCTGTGGAAAAAGTACTTGAAGATCAACTCTGTTGGCTCTACAACCTGTACCATTGGCTCTAGAATGCTCGGAATACTCAAAATAAAAAATAAAAAAACTTGCTCAAAAAGGTTCTCCCTAGTGAAAGTTATGACCAACTGAAGTTTTGTCCAAGTTGGCCTAAGAAACTCCACTAAACTTGGAGTACCTGCAGTTAACCCCGCTAACTTTAGCAAACTCTGCCTAGAATGGCATGCTTCGCTGAATTTGTCAAAACCATTAGAGGTTACATTTAATGTTTGGGGTAGTGGTCACATGGACCAGCTAACACCCTTCCAGCAAAACCGTGATTGGTTAGGAAACCAAACATTAAGTATAATTATTGAGCTATAGTGGTTAAGAACCACTCATATCCTGCCTGGTTAGGCCACCTGGCTGGCAGTACGGAGACTCGGGGTCGAATCTTGTGGACTGCAATAAAAGTTTACATAATCTCCGCTTCTCCAACCAGGGGCCATGTGGCGGCTTCCAGGCACGCCACGTGGCGACCATTGATTGGTCTTCCCTATACACAGTCATTCTCATATCCAACCTCAGAATGCCAAGTGTCGAAACATGATTGGCCAGTAGGGAATATTCTATGGAATATTCCCAGAATATTCTTTTTTTTAATATTTGCCAAATTCAAAAGTCAATCTTGGTCAAACTAATTTTTTTAAGGAAATTGTACTTCAAACTTGAATAACTTTCACATACAGTGTCAGATTTGAGTGTTGTTTGTGGCTATAGGATTGTATCGACGAGGTCTATCATGTAGTTTTGGTTTCAACCAATTCTAAGCAATTCAAGATTTGAGCATTTTTTCCACTTAAGACATGATCACCTGATCACAGCTCCCAAATGGGAAGCTTTTGGACCCCAAAAGCCTTCAATTACTTGTTAAAAAGGTGAGGGTACAACCCCCTCACCTTTTCCACCTCCATCCACTTTTCCTTACTCAGTTTGCTTCCTTTAAGACCAACCCAAACATAATCAACATTTCCCCTCCTCAAAGTGCATGTCCTTATGTTAAGGATAGCATCCTCTTTCAACTCAACCAAAAATTCTGGCAAGAAATCATCTATGGATGGCAGTTGAATGTCACTTTCATGATCAGAAATTAAAGGAGGTTCATACAAACATAAATTTTCCACATTCACAATGGAATACATTTGCATATATGAAGGCAAATCTAGTTGAAAAGCATTATTTTCAACTTGTTTAAGGATCTTGAATGGACCATAACAAATAAGCTTAAGCTTTTTACCTTCTCCTTGCATTCTTTCCTTAATAATATGCGGCCATACCTCATCTCCTTCTTGAAACTTATGATCAACTCTATGTTTATCATGTCTCTTCTTGTACTTGCCTTGACTTTTTTCAAGCTGTTCTTGAACTTGTTGATGTATGGGCTAAATTCTTTCAATGAACATGCGAGCTTTGTCAATGTCACTATGCCCATCAATGGAAACATCCTTCTCAAGAATTAAATCTAATGGTGACTTAGGCAAATACCCAAAACAAGCTTCAAAATGTGAAGCATTTGTAGAAGAGTGCTTGGCCCGGTTGTAAGCATGCTGAATGTAATGCAAGTGCTCATCCCAAAGCTTGGGATGCTTACTGCAATAACCTCTCAAAAGATGTATAGTGGTTCTGTTCACTATCTCTATTTGGCCTTCTATTTGTTTATGGAAAGCAATTCTCTTCTTCAACTTGGTGTCCATCATCTTCCATAGATTGGATCAAAAATTCCCAACAAATCTAGAATCCCTGTCACTAACAATAGAAGTAGGCAAGCCATAAGGAACCCATACATGTTGAAAATATAAATCAGTAGTTTGTTCAGCAGTTATATTTTTCTTACATGGCATAAGAATACACATCTTGTTGAATCTATCAACTACTACATAAAGATAATCATGCTGCTTTCTAGATAATTGTAGACCTCCTACAAAATCCATAGAAACACTTTCCCATGGTCTAGAAGGTACTGGAAATGGTGTATATCATCCAAGCTTCCTATTTCTAGGCTTTCTTGTAGCACATAATGGACAACCTCTAATGAAACATGAAACACTATCTAGCACGCAAGGAAAATAACAATACCTCTGTAAATGTGCCACCGTTTTACTTACCCCGAACTATCCAACAATAAGAGAAGAATAAGCTTCTCTCATGATACTTAGTCTCTCTCCCTATGGCATACATAACTTGCCCATATGAAATAGAAAATTATTATGCAAATGATAATCATTCTCCTCAACATGATTCCCTTCACTCAAGCTAGCATACACATCCTTAAAATCAACATTTGATGCATACTGTTCTATGTAGCTCTCATGTAAAATAGAATCATTCTTAAGTAAAGTAGTAGCACTAATAATATGCCTTCAAAGCATATCAGAAACTTTATTGAAAATACATTTCTTGTACCTTATTACCAAGTGAAAATGTTGTAGGAATCCCATCCATCTGAAATGTTGTGACTGTTTCAATTTACATTGCGACTGCAAGTACTGTAAAGGCTGATGGTGGTGTGAACAACTATTTCTTTTCCCATCAAATAGAGTTTCCATTTTTTGATGCTTTGTACCAACGCATACAACTCCTTATCATATGTATGATAATTCACAATAACACCATTAAATGTCTCAGAATGAAATGCAATAGGCTTACCATGTTGTAAGAGTACTGCACCCATGGGGTAATCACTAGCATCGGTCTGAATCTCAAATGGTTGTCTCAAGTCTGGTAATGCAAGACCTGGAACTAAACTTATATTTTCTTTCAAATACTCAAAAGATTTTTGTTTCTTTCCTCCCCATTGGAAAGCATGCTTCACACTTGTCACTGCATGCATAGGAGCTTCTATGGCAGAGAAGTTAGAAATAAACTTCCTCCACTACTGAGTTGCACCCAAAAAACTTCTTACCTCTGTAATGGATTTGGGAGTAGGCAAATTCAAAATAGCTTCTACCTTAGAAGTATCAATTCTCAAAGCACCTCCTCCTACTATGCATTCTAAATAAATCAAAGAAGTCTTTCCAAATTCACACTTTGACATTTTAAGAAATAACAGATTTTTCTTCAAAATATCAAGTACTTTCTTAACATGCATGACATACTCTTCTCTAGTCTTGCTGAAAATTAAGATGTCATCTAAGTAGACAATAATGAAGTCATCAAGAAAAGGTAAGACATCATCCATTACCTGCATGAAAGTCGCAGGTGCATTTCATAAACCAAATGGCATAACAAGCTACTCAAAGAGTCCTTATTTGGTTTTAAAAGTTGTCTTCCAAATGTCACTTTCTTCAATTCTAAGTAGATGATAACCACTACGTAAGTCTAAATTAGTGAAATATTTAGCATCTTTCAACTAATATAACAAATCATCTATCCTTGAAAGTAGGTAACGATTCTTTACCATTATTTTGTTCAATGCCTTGAAGTCCACACACATGTGCCAAGTTCCATCTTTCTTTGGAATCACCACTATCGGTAACCCACATGGTGAAGTGCTTGGTCTTATGAAACCTTTGTCCAACAAGTCTTTAATTTGCTGCTTTATTTCAGCATTCTCCATGATAGACATGCGGTACATGCCTATGTTAGGAAGAGGGCAATCTGTATGTAAATGGATTTCATGTTGAATCTCCCTTTTAGGAGGCAAACATGTTGGTTCCTAGAACATCTCATGATGTGCATCAAATACATCATATAAATCTGATTTAAGGTTGAATCACAATTTTCAAATGACTCATGATTCACATCAACCTTAGGCTTGATCATAAGAAGTACAAAACTCTTACTTGAATTAAATAGCCTTTTTACCTGTCTTGCATTTACCATCGCTATATTTTCCTTCTTGTGATGTGCCCTGACAATGTACTCCTTGCCATCTTTGAAAAGATGATATTTATTTTCATGGCTATGGAAGATTGCTTTCCTATCAAATAAGGACTTCCCAAAACAATTCCTAATATATCAAGTGGTACTACATCAAGTTCAACTGTGTCAATAAAGTGTGCAGTATTTGCAAAGCGCAATATGCACTTTCTTTAGACTTGTAAGTTTGCATCCTTGCATATACACCCAAGTGGATAAGGCTTTGGATGTGGAATGATCTCAAGTTTAAACTGTTTGACCAATTCTATTGATATGATATTTTCTTGTGGCCCACTATCAAACAGTGTGTCAATTTTTGTATGTTTTGAGACTACCCTCACATGGAACAATTCAATTCTTTCTTCCTCATTAGGAGCTTGTACATGATAGTTTGTGTTGAGCTATGGAAAAGGTATGAATTTGACATTTATTTCATTATCTTTTTCCTTAAATCATATATCCTTTATATTCTAAGATTTTAATATATCAAATAATTATAGCATAAGAAAGGGAGTTACTGATTATTGCAATTTAGTTAATTGTTGTCTTTTCTCATGTAGGAAAGAGAAGAAAGGGAAAATTACCATTCCAGGGGAAAAGACAAAATGGAGTAATTGTTGTTCCTTCACCAGGAAACCATATCCATACAACAAGTCAAGATTGGAGTGCACAGTTAAGGATAAGGACAGAGAAGATCACAACATTAGCGCAAAAGATAAAGAGTTAACTGAAGTTGGAGGTTTGAGCGGATCCCTTAGGATCTCTTGATCCTGAGGGATCATTGTTACTAGTCTATCTGCTATTCCTGTCTTATCCGCCTAGCCATTATAAAAGGGACAATGATTGTAAAGAAGAGAGATTCATCATTATTCAGAAATTACTGTTGTGTTTTTACTTTGATCATCGACTCTCGTTGCTAAAACAGAGTACGACTGGCTGTAACCATTTTTTGCATATGATTAACACATAATCTAGTTGTTGTTCTTTCTTCTCTACTGAAGTAGTCCGGATGTGCTTCACTAGCGCTAAGGGCTCGGCCCTGGTGGATTCACTTTTTGTTCTGTACCATTCCTTTATGATCTCTGTTGTGTGACGGTTTGGTTTGATCTTTGTTTATTAGAATCACATTGCTTTACTGTTTCTTGTTTCTAGATTTAATGAATTACTTCATTATATATTCTGTAAGTGAATTGCATTGTTGGCCGTTCTCATCATAATAAGATTACTATTTTCTGCAACTATATTGTTATGCTGTTCATTTTAATTACAGTGCTTCGTTGTTCATTCCAGTAACTTAGTTTTGCTATTCATTATGGTTTCATAAGTTCTACTATTCATTTCTACTAAATAGAATTGATGTTCATTTCCTTTCTGCAATCATTTGGTTTTTCCTTTCAGCATTATTAAAGTTAGCATAATTATCTCATTTCTATCAGCAGCATTATTATTGGTTATTTAGTGTGGTGTGTGAGGTCAACAACTGTAAAGGACATTGGCTATTACTGTCAGAGTTCTCAGATTGAGGATCTTATTTATGTTTGATTTCATTTACATCAGTAAAAAGAGGAAAGAGTTATTACTACTGTATCCTTGACTGATAATTGCTATTAATTTTCTGAAGTGAATGATTTAGTTTCAGAGCATTGAGTTTCCTTTAATTGCAACTGAGTTTTATTTAAAGAATCTTTTTACTCTTGTATCTAAAAACACTATACTGAAATTTAGAAACATTACTCATGAGTAAATTGCCGCCACATACTATGTACACTCTTGCAATAACAAATCTTGCCCAGGTTGATAATTAATGTGGAAATAATTAGGAGTTAAAAAGATACCTTTTTATACACCAACATTTTGGCGTCGTTGTCGGGGAAGAGTGTAGCCATTTCTAAGAGAGTAGTGTGCATTTGACGAGTGTCTGTTAGGAGAGAATTGGGTATTAAAAATGGAAGGCAGGAACCTGCATACATTGTATGTAAAAGCCCTGATCCCCTGCCCGCTTTCTAGCAGAATTGTTAATTTTTTATTTTTTTGGGTAGCAGTCAAATTTTGAAGTTGTGTGTATGACTAAGAAGAAAAAACCTGAAAATAATCCAAATCCTCTACCCAAATCCAACAAAGCTAAGGGACCGGTGACCCTTGGTCGATCAACCTTAATAGACGATATCATTAAGAAAGTCAAATCTCAGCCATTAGTAGGCAATAGAAAAGTTGCTTCTAGACAACCTATTGGCTCCCTTCGGGCCACATAATCACCATCTATAGCCTTTGCTGAGGTACATAGAAAAATAGAAGAAATTGAGCAAGAATTTCAGAAATTGAGAATTCTCACCCAATTTCTTTACAAGAAGGGAACTCTAGTAATCTCCGTGAAGGAGGAAGAGAAATAGGGGAAACTGAAAAGCCAAGATTCCCTTTCTAAATAATTCAAACATTCAGCAGCCCAGATAAAGGAAGTACTGTTAAGCTTATCCAAGGGGAAGCAAGTAAAACTGAGGAGCCAAGATCTCCCCAAGTAATAGTTCAACAAGGAACACTTATTGTCCCAGACCAAGGGAGTGTTGTTAAGCCCATTACTATCCCTCCTATTCATCCTAGGAATAACTCCCTAGAAATCCCAAAAGGGTATTGGCACATATTTGATCAAATGGCTCAGAACTGACAAACACCTCAGACCTCCACACTATAGTATCCTATCGTTGATACAATAGTTAACACACCTATGAAAGCCATTCCTCTCCAAAATATTCCTACCTTTCATGGGTTGACATCAGAGGATCCTGATGCATTTCATTTGAGTTTTATGTATTGTGTTGGGGGTACGACTATACCACCAATATCCAAAAACTGAAATTATTTCCCTCCACATTGAAAGGAGCAACTTTACAATGGTTTATGGGATTAGGTGGGGGTAATATCAATGACTGGGATTAGATGAAAACTTCTTTTCTAAAGAAATATCAAGATTATTGTAGATCCAAGGAATTGAAGGATGAGATATTTCAAATGACAACAAGACCTAGTGAAACACTGGAGGAATATGTAGAATGTTTTCAATACAATCTCCAGAGATCTCCCTATGCATCTTTACCCTTGCCTGATAACGTGTTAAAACCTACAATAATTAAAGGGATGAAAGAATAATGGGTTTAAACACTAAACATTATGGGTAATGGTGACATATATTAGGAAAATTTTGCTGACATCATTAATTTTTGTATTAGGTGTTCAAGGGGTAGCACAAGACCGAAACCGACAGAACGAGATATGATCACAAGGGATAACAAAATCTCTGGTGGAAGTATAACTCGCGCAGAAATTGGCAATCTGTTAGAATATTTCAAAACTTACATTTTAGGGACTCTAACAACACAGTTGGACATTATGCAAGCCAAACAAAAGCAAGTAGAAGCAAAACAAAATTTGGTGATATTATGTCCTAGATGCAGAAAGAAGCATAGCCACAAAGAGTGCCCTTTGGATACAGTCCAAGTCTGCGCCATCTGCACAAAAGATCACTCCACAGAAAGCTGCCCCTCGCTCCCAGGATTGAAAGTAGTCTACAAGGAAGTAGAAGAAGAACCAGAACAGGTATATCTACTAAATTAGTGCCACCGGTGGCAGTCATGACAAACAGGTATGCCTGTTGATCCATACTCTTCTTTTCAGTCTCCTTAGTATAATACTTAGCAATATAATGGAATGTGGCAAAATAAGCCACCTTTACCTAGCTGGCCACAACAGTCATTCCCCATGCCCCATGGCAAAATCAAACAAATTGGCCTAATTTCCCTTATTTCCCACCATTTTTGGCAAAATAATGCATATTCATCCCACTTGTCACCCTCCACCTCAAATAGTCAACACTAGCAGTCGAACTGGAAAAGACCCACAAATCAGCTAGTAGGAATGATCCCCCTATCTCAACCCACACTGCCAGCACCATATACATTGCAACAAAACCCCCAGACCAACTTAAGACCCAAGCTCCCAGCCCAACCCAACCCTAACCCCAACAACGGACTGGTTCAATCTATGCAAATAATTGAAGGACTAGAACTAGAAACCAAGTTAAGGGAGTGCAACGACCTTCAATTAAGATCTGGGTGCATAGTAAAATCAAAGGGGGATAAAAATGTTCAAATTGAAAATTTGTTACCTATAGAACAAACACCACAAGAAGAGAATTTGGTTAGAAAAAAAACTCATGAACAAGCAACCACCTCTTCTCCACCATTCCTAGAACAACTAATCATTCCTTGCCCAATTGAATACCCTGATTTTGATATTCTAGGAGAATTGAAAAATTTGTGTATAAAAATACCACTCCTCCAGGCTATCCAAGACGTCCCAATTTACGCAAAAACCATCAAAGGAATATGTATGAAGAGGCCACAAAGGAAAATAACAAACAATCCAACTGTCCATGTAGTCGGCACCTTATCTAACTTACTATCAGGAAGAGAAGCACCTGTAAAATATGAGGACCCAGGAAATCCCATAGTCATGGTGCAAATCAATGGATGCTCCTTCCCAAATGCCTTAGTTTATTTAGGAGCTGCAATCAATATTCTAACAGCCACCACTTGTCAAAAGCTTGGAATTACATCATTACATCCAACCACAACCTTATTAGATTTGGCTAACTGATAGGTAGTCAAACCAGAAGGCACGTTACATGACATAATGGTGTCTGTAAACTCTTGGGAATACCCTGTAGACTTCTTGATCGTCAATCCTAGAAACTGACTGGTTGGACACCTTTTAATTTTAGGTGGACCTTGGCTAGCAATTGCGGATGCTTACATCAGCTGTCGACAAGGTAGCATGACGATAGCAAGAGGGAGCAATGTAAAGAATTTAGCCTTATACCCTCCAACCCAGCTAAGCTTAACAATAATCAAAACAAAAAAACAACTTGTATCATACCTAATCAAAAACATTAGATCACCACTAACCATAGAAGATGCTCTTGAATTTAAAGATCAGACAGAAGACGACATCATTAACGCCTACATTAACCAATCAGAAACCAGATCCCATGTACAATGTCACATGATCGAGGTGACATTTGATAATGAAGTAGAAGAAGATCCCCTAAAAGATACTCATGATCAATCAATACCAACCACCACTATTTATAACAGCAAAACCATAGAGATTGAGCTGGGAAAAACTTTGAACATTAACAAAAACCTGACCGCTGAACAAGAAGACAAGCTTCCAACTACTGAGAAAATATAAGGAAGCCTTTGCATGGGATTACCTAGACATGAAAGGAATTGATCCCCAGTTGTGTATGCACCACATCTATACAGAAAAGGATGCTAGACATGTTCACCAACCCCAACGGAGATTAAACTCTCATCTTAAGGATATTGTGAAAGCTAAATTGCAAAAACTTTTAGATGTAAACTTTATTTACCCAATATCTGATAGAAAGTGGGTCTCTCCATTAGTAGTGGTGCTAAAGAAGAATGGAAAGTGGCAGATATGTGTAGACTATAGAGAATTGAACAAAGCAACCTAGAAAGACCACTTCCCCCTTCCATTTGTTGATCAAGTATTAAACACATTAGCAGGAAAGAAATTCTTTTCTTTCCTGGATGGCTTCAGTGGATACAATCAAATTCAGATTTCCCTTGAAGATCAGGATAAAACTACATTTACCTGCCCTTGGGGAACATTTGCTTACAGGGTCTTACCCTTTGGACTATGCAATGCACCTACCACATTTCAGAGGGCTATCCTCAACATTTTTTCCAATTTGATAAATGAAGGGCTCGAAGTATATATGGATGACTTCACACCTTATGGGGATGACTTTGAGCCAGCGTTACAAACATTAGAAAAAGCATTGCAAAGATGCATTGCCACCAGGCTCTGTTTGAGCCATGAAAACTGTCATATGATGATGACCGAGGGGCTCATCTTAGTTCATTATATTTCAGTAGCTGGAACACAGGTAGACCTAGCTAAAATTCAGATAATTTTGTTAATACCTAGTCCTACCACATAAATAGAGGTACATAGTTTTTTGGGATTTTCCGGTTATTATAGAAGATTTATAAAACATTTTTCTCAGATTGTTGCACCTTTATATGCACTAACAGGGAATATTGACTTCATTTGGACAGACAAGTGTGACTGTGATTTTGAGGATCTAAAAAAGATTTTATCAACGGCCCCAGTGTTAAGGGCCCAAACTAGGATTTGTCATTAGAGATTTCATCTGATGCTTCAGACACAACAATCGGAGCAGTTCTTGGGCAGGAAGAAGATAAAAATCCATATGCAGTTTATTATATTAGCAAAAATCTATCTCCTGCTGAATTAAACTATACTGTGACTAAAAAATAGTTTTTAACTGTAATATATGCTATAAATAAATTTAGACATTATATAACTGGGTAACCTGTAGTTTTATATACAGATCACTCTGCCAAAAAATATTTAGAAAATATACCTGTTACAAATGGAAGAGTGACAAGATAGTTGATTCTCTTGTAGGAATTTGATATCACAATTAAGGATCGACCTAGAAAAGAGAATCCTGTAGCTGATTTTCTCTCATGAATGCTAAAGCCAGCAGACGCAGCAATCGAAGATCAATTTTCGGATGAACATTTATTTGCTGTCACTCTCAAAACACCATGGTATGCAGATGTTGCAAATTACTTAGCAATAGGAAAATTACCCAAGCATCTAATGCCTAATGAAAGAAAATAGATAGTGCAGCATAGTACCCGATTCTCTCAGATTGGGGGCTACTTATTTCATACAGGGGAAGATATGCACATCAGAAGATGCATCTGAGAACATGAAGTATTTGACATTCTAAAAGGATGCCACGATGGGCCGTGTGGCGGACATTTTGCAGACCGCAGGACCAGGCACAAAGTTTTACAAACAGGCTATTACTGGCCCACTATTTTAAAGATGCTAAAAAGTTTGTTCAAGCCTTTGATAGCTGCCAAAGGGCGGGACACCCTGGACAATTTGATGGGATGCCTCTAAACCCACAGTTTGTAATCGATCCATTTGAGCGATGGGAACTTGATTTTATTGGTCCTATTAACCCATCATCAAATCAAAAAACATATATACTGGTTGCAACAGAGTATGTTACTAAATGGGTTGAAGCAAAGGCACTGCGAAGAGCTATAGAGGATTTAGTAATACATTTTATTTTCCAATTATTTGTGCGATATGGCCTCCCGAGAGATATAATTAGAGATGGAGGACCACAATTTGTAGGTAATAAGATTGCTGAAACATTAAAAAATTACCACATTCTGCATAGAATTACAACTCCATACCATCCACAGGAAAATGGCCAAGTAGAAAGCACTAATAAGGTAATTAAGGCAATACTTACCAAAATAGTTGCATCACACAGATATGACTGGGCTTCAAGATTGCTGAAAGCCTTGTGGGCATACCGAACAATGTGGAGAAACACCATGGGGTATTCACCATATCAATTAGTATTTGGAAAATAACCCATCTTCCCAATCGAATTTGAAATTCAAACATTAAGAACAGTGAGGTGGGTTTGAATTTAAACGAAGCCCAAAACTCAATAGATTACAACAAATCAATGAGTTAGATGAAATTAGGCTCTCATCTCTTTAATGCACTGCATTAATCCAATAGCAGAGAGAAAAATGGCATGATGCCCTTATTAAAAAGAAAATCTTCCACAAAGGATATTAGGCACTCCTATACGATTCTAGGTTCCAGGATTTCCTTGGAAAACTCCAGACCAGATGGTTAGGACCTTATGAGATACAGAAAGTGCATGACAATGGCACCATTACATTGACAACCATTGATGGATCGGGATATTATTTCAAAGTGAATGGTCATCAAGTGCGACTTTATCACAAACCGCTTACCGGGGAATCCTTTTACCAACAGTTACGGGAAGATTCCACTACGCAAATTCTCGCTGAGGAAGATGACCCCTCCTCAACATTAATTCACTGAACAATTCCTTTGTATTTCAATTTTGTATATAAACTTTTATCTTCAAATTTGCTTGTATAAAATGTTTTTTTGTACACATTTTAGTGTTGTTCCATTTAAGGAACAACTGATATTCCTCTTAAGGACCAGTAGTCGTTCCTCTTAAGGAACAACAATCTTGCGTGCTCATATTTTTGTTGTTCCTCTTAATTAACAGCGGTTGTTCCTCTTAAGGAACAGCAACTGTTCCTCTTAAGGAACAACATCTTTGCATGTCCATATATTTTTGTTGTTCCTCTTAAGGAACAGTTGTTGTTCCTTTTAGGAACAACTACCATTCCTCTTAAGGAACAACAGTTTTGCATATGTTTCATTTTTGTTGTTCCTCTTAAGGAACAACAACCATTCCTCTTAAGGAAAAAAACTTTCGCATGTTTCATTTTTGTTGTTCCTCTTAAGGAACAACTGCTTTTCCTCTTAAGGAACAACAATCGTTCCTCTTAAGGAACAACACTTTCGCATGTTTCATTTTTATTGTTCCTCTTAAGGAACAGTTGTTGTTCCTCTTAAGGAACAACACTTTAGCATGTTTCTATTTTTGTTGTTCCTCTTAAGGAACAGTTGTTGTTCCTCTTAAGGAACAATAGTCGTTCCTCTTAAGGAACAACACTTTAGCATGTTTCTATTTTTGTTGTTCCTCTTAAGGAACAACAACCGTTCCTCTTAAGGAACATCACCTTCACATGTTTCTATTTTTACTGTTCCTCTTAAGGAACAACAACTGTTCCTCTTAAGGAACAACAGTGGTTTCTCTTAAGGAATAGCAGCCTTGTGTGCTCATATATTTGTTGTTCCTCTTAAGGAACAACAGCCGTTCCATTTAAGGAACAAAAATATCACCTGCTTATATTTGCGTTGTTCCTCTTAAGGAACAACTGCCATTCCTTTTAAAGGAACAACAACTTCGTTATTTTTTTTTACTTTCTGTCATTCCTTCTAAGGAACAACAGTTTCGATTTGGAGTGTTTTTATGTTGTTACGCCGAAGGATCAACACTTTAGCTTGTTTTTTATTTTCTTGTTGTTCCTCTTAAGGAACAACAGCTTGTGTGCAATTTTTTATCTTTCTGCCTTTCCTCTTAAGGAATAATAGTTTTGTGTGCAGCTGTCTTTTTGTTGTTCCTCTTAAGGAACAACAACTATTCCATCTAAGGAATAGCAGTTGTTCCATCTAAGGAACAATAGTTGTTACATCTAAGGAACAACACTTTTTTGAGTGCATTTTTTTTTGTTTCTATTAAAGAACAACACCTTTCTGAGAGTTTTTGTGAATAATGTTTCACTCTTCATGATCCTTTCAAGGAAAAGATACAAACATATGCAAGGACACAAAAATTACAGCTTACTGAAATAAGCAAATCAAAGAAAAATTATTATCTTTAATGAGATTTCTTTGTATTGATAATAAAAAGGAAAAGACACAACTATCTATATCACTTTGTTGTCCTTATCTTCACTAGAACTCAAATTCATTGACTACTTGTATCATGCTAGTTCTTCCTAATTCTCATAATTCTCTTTGATTATTATTATTGAATAAGAATAAGGGCATATTTTCTTCTATTGATATGTTCAAACTTCTTCCACCATCCCTACTCTTAAGGAGTGTTGAGCCATCCTCTATATATAAATAGGAAGTGCTATATAAAAAAAAAGAAAAAGAAAGGAATATATATATATATATATAAATATATATATAATATATATAATATATATAGAAATATAATAATAAATATATATATTATATAAATATATAATATAAATAACATATATATATAATATATATAAATATAGATAATATATAATATATATATATATGATTATAAAATTTTATGATTTGGTCAGATGAAGAAAAGGGGGTCTCATCAAGAGCAACGTACCATGATCATAAGGAAGCAGTGAAGTGGCATTCCCACTATGGCCACCACACCAGGGATATGATCCAATGGACACATCAAAAAAATAAAATTCCTTGGAACAGGGGGTCTCATCATGAGCCGACCTGTCTACCTTTCACTCCTTCCCAGTGAATGGCATTGTGATCCATCTGGTTACCAAGTCAGCACAATGGCCTGCATTCTGAGATCACAAGGCACTTTCCTAGGCATACATGGAGGATTATGGTTCCAAAGGGTGAACAAGAAACTTTGTCAAGGTTATAAACACCTGTGGGCAACAGAGCTCTGCTGATGGTATTGGAGTCATAATTTTCAACATAAATAACAATTATAAACCCTTTTCTTATTTATTTTCCTTATTTCAAATGAGATTATGATCCAAATCCCTTTTGAACCTTTTATGCAGGAAATATCATTTAAAAAGTCAATCATAATGGTTTAAGTGGAATGATGACCGCATAGCATCTTACCTACGTTAGTTGTCCTATTCCCTTTTTCACATCACTCCACAACATCTCCATATCTATTCATGATTTTCATTTTAAGCCTTGATTTCAGTAACTCGATAATTTTGTGATCTTGTCATGAATATGTGCATCTTTTCCTTTTTACATTGCATGATTGCCTTCAGTACGTTGTTCCTCCATTCAACTGGTTCAGGGCAACCTATCATTTTTCTAGGGGCGCAGGTGACTTCCAAAATACTCCGCATACATGTTAGTCTTTTATTTGGTTATATTGGGTTGCATCTTATCCCATAATAGTAGGTTTTAACGTATCTATGTTAAAAAAAAAAAAAAAAAATATCTGATGAGCATAGTTTGTTGTTCCATTGTTGACTCTGTGTATTGCTGTGTAAAGCTAACAGTGTGTAGAATTCAAACAATATGGGAGGACAATCAGTACGTAGTGAGCCATAGACACTAACTATTTCTGACACAGCCCGAGAAATCCTAGTAAGGGCCGGATGGGTAGCATATTTTATATAGTTGCAGCAACCTAATGAAATAGTGGCTGTTGAATTTTTACAGAATTTGCAGGATGATCATTCTATAGTAAGAGGAAGATGAATAATAGTAATAGACGCAGTAATTGCTGAGGTATCTGAACTACCAGTAGTCAGACCCATATGGACACATAAAAAATTGAGACTTCAAGATGCCATGGCCACCTTTTGGGATGAGGGACAAAACTTGATTGTCAAAGGAAAAGGAGCCCAACCTTCATCACTGGAAGAACCATGGACAGAACTGGCTAGAGTAGTGCAGAGCTACATTACATGCGACAGAAGAAAGGATGTGGTAAGACCACGCCACCTCAAATTACTACTCGTACTAAAACATAAATGTGTTGTAAATTTCCCTACATATTTAAATTTTTTGTTGCATGACACTGCTCAGAGCATAAAAAATCCCACCATATAGATATTGTAGTGAGCTACCATTGTTTAATTCAATTGATAGTAAGTTATAGCCTTGCCCAAAAACAGACTAGTTGGGAAGAGTTGGTGTTTGCTATATGTGGAGGATTAGCCTTATCTTCCCCAAAAAGGAAAAGAACCTCCAGCACATCAAATAGACCCCAGAAATGTAGATGCTCCACCAGAGTGATGACAAGCCTGAGAATAGCTGAAAACCTTCCAGGTAGCAGTAGCCAGCCCCTAGAATTATCTAGTCTTGAAAATGAGCAAGCCTTGCAACTAGAGGGGAGTGACAACCAACAATCAAAACTGGAGGGAAGAGATAACCAGGAATCAGAATTGGAGGAGGAAACAGTGCATAGTAGCAAAGAAGAGAAGGACGAATCAGAACTTCCCTTAACCCCCAATACAAGTCCACCATAGGACCCATTACAGGAGGATGAATTGACCCAGATTCTAGCCAATATGAGTGAATACATTCAACTCCAAAGTCTGCTCCACCTTAATATTGAAGCAGAGTAATCACAAGAGAACTCTGCCCACAACAAGAGTATATCAGAAGGAAGGATGGGTGAATAGGAAACAAGGATAGAAGCCACTCAGGATGAGGCAGACCAAACTAGGGTTACCCCTCCAGAGGAACCTAGTCAGGTCAATATAGAAGATGAGGGCCAAGCAGAGGGAGTGGAAACTAGCCAGGGCAAAGGCACAACCCTTGGAGAGCAAAATCCAACTGAGCAACCAGGTTCAGTAAGAGTAGAAATAGTGAGCGAAATAGCTATTCCCCCCAACAAGAAGAAGATCCAAATTAAGAAGTTGTGAAAGGAACAACAGGAGTTGTAGAGCTTAGTGAAGAGACTTAGACAAAAGATCAGGACACTAAAAAGGGAAAAAATTGCAAAAAGAACCCTGAAAACAATGAATGCAACCATCCAAACTGAATCCCATGATACAAGGGCCATGGAGACTCAAACTAAGCCCATATTCATTCAAAACAATAAGGAACAATACGCAACCATTACAGAAGCAGTTGCCCAAATAGAAAATCCATACTTTTGTAATGCAGCTGTTCAAGTGGAGGCAATACCCTCCAATGATGCAGACCCCCAGATAGATATACAGGCTAAAGATGTTCTGATATACAACGATCCTAGTATAACAAAACTCCAAGAGGACCTGGCACAGGGTCAGCTGACCATAAAAAGACTTGAGGAAGAAATTGTTCCTCAGCAAAATACCAGGAATTACAGTAGCAATTAAGGGACATTAATGCATCAGAAAATGAAGCCTTCGATAAATATCAAAGGGCAGAAGAAAGAACTGAAGAGATAAATAATAGACTGAAAACAGTCATGTGTCAAATGGATACTCTCTATTCCTTATATACATATGTTTTAGCATGTAGGTCCCCTGCCAAAAACTATACTTTATTTTTCTTAGAGAGGTATTTATAGTTAAAAATTAAGGCTGTTAGGGCAGGGAAACCTATAGAATTAAAAACTGTTGAGGATTTTATAAACTGTTGTAAACACCATGGAGTAAAAGTTCAACGATTACTCTATGAGTTTTATTTACATGATTTTATATTGGAAGAAGAAATGGAGAAGAATCCTAACCCTTTTATGGGTGATGTACATTTCAAAGCATTCATTTCATTTGCTATCAACCAGTTGAAGTGGCTCAAAGCCCATAATGCCTTCCAGAGGCAAGAAAACGGGTTAGACCTTTGGGTCAAGGGTGAACCGAAGAACCCATTACAACTAATGGCTAAACATAAGAATCTGATGCAAAAGGAAGGAGCAATCCAAACCTTGGGACCCATCCACAAAGGAATTGTTCAACAAGGGGTAGAATATTTTCTCTCTATGAAAGACAAGTCCTTGGTAGCAGCTAAATTTATATGGAAAACTTCCAATCATAATATATAGGACAGAGAACCATTTAACTACAAAAATTTTAAATTGGCCGCGAATCATTTTGTTACCTATAGCAACCTCATCTTGAGGGAAGGTCCATATTGGCTAGGCTATAGATTCTGAAGCCTTATTCTTCGGTATCCTGCAGAAGGGTATAAAGCTATATATGAGTTACCTAAAGGGTAGATATGGAACATATTTGAAGAGTTGGCTAAAAGTCATGGCTTTAGACCACCTCATGACATTCCTTCTCTAGCCTATTCTTTGACTACCTTACATACAAACTATATTGTTTTCATGAGGGCATGAAAAAGGGTAAGTAGGGGAGTGTGTTAAGCTATGGAAAAGGTATGAATTTGACATTTATTTCATTATCTTTTTCCTTAAATCATATCTCCTTTATATTCTAAGATGTTAATCTGTCAAATATTATAGCAAAAGCAAAGGAGTTATTGATTATTGCAATTTAGTTAATTGTTGTCTTTTCTCATGCAGGAAAGAGAAGAAATGGAAAATTACCATTTTGGGGGAAAAGATAAAATGGAGTAACTATTGTTCCTTTACCAGGAAGCCGTATCCAGACAACAGGTCAATTTTGGAGTGCACAGTTAAGGATAAGGACAAAGAAGATCAGAACATCAGTGCAAAAGACAAAGAGTTAACTAAAGTTGGAGGATTGAGCAGATCCCTCAGGTTCTCTTGATCCTGAGGGATCGCTGTTACTAGTCTATTTGCTATTCCTGTTTTATCCACCTAGCCATTATAAAAGGGACAATGATTGTAAAGAAGAGATATTCATCATTATTCATAAATTATTGTTGTGTTTTTACTTTGATCATCGACTCTCATTGTTAAAATAGAGTATGACTGGCTGTAACCATTTTTTTCATATGATTAATACATAATCCGGTTGTTGTTATTTCTTCTATACTGAAGAAGTTCGGTGGTGCTTCACTCGCAGCTAAGGGCCTGACCCTAGTGGATTCACTTGTTGTTCTGTACCATCCCTTTACGATCTCTGTTGTGTGATGGTTTGGTTTGATCTTTGTTTATTGGAATCGCATTGCTTTACTATTTCTTGTTTCTATATTTAATGAATTACTTCATTATACATGTTGTAAGTGAATTTCATTGTCGACCATTCTCATCATAATAAGATTACTATTTTCTTCAACTATATTGTTATGCTGTTCATTTTAATTACAGAGCTTCATTGTTCATTCCAGTAACTTAACTTTGCTGTTCATTACAATTTCATAAGTTCTGTTGTTCATTTCTACTAAATAGCATTGTTGTTCATTTACTTTCTGCAATCATTTGGTTTCACTTTTGAGCATTATTACAGTTAGCATAATTATCTCATTTCCATCAGCAGTGTTATTATTGGTTATTTAGTGTGGTGTGTGAGGTCAACAACTGTAAAGGACATTGGCTATTACTATCAGAGTTCTCATATTGAGGATATTATTTATGTTTGATTTCATTTACATCAATTAAAAGAGGAAATAGTTATTGCTGCTGTATCCTTGACTAATAATTGTTGTTAATTTCCTGAAGTGAATGATTTAGTTTTAGAGCATTGAGTTTCCTTTAATTACAAATAAGTTTTATTTAAAGCATCTATTTACTCTTGTATCTAAAAGCACTATACTGCAATTTAGAAATATTACTCGTGAGTAAATTTCCACCACATACTTTGTACACTCTTGCAATAACAAATCTTGCCCAGGTTGATAATTAATGTGGAAATAATTAGGAGTTAAAAGACACCTTTTATACACCAACATTTTGAAGTACTAGTGCCTGCTTTAGTTTCAGTTTCCTTTCCCTTCATACTTTTTAAACCCATGGATACAATTTTGGTTTCATCCCCTGGATCATCACCTAAATCTTGAGGTGCAGTTGTAGTAGCTGTAGTTTTCTTCTTTCCTTTGTTTTTGTTAAACTGATTTCTTTTTCAGGATAAAGTTTCCAACAATTTTTCTCTTCATGGCCTTCTTTTGAACAGTGTTTACATATCACTTTCTCCCCTCTTTTTTGACAGATGCATCCTTTTTTCCTTTTCCCTTAAAGGCTTTTATTTTGTTTTCCCCCTTAAAAGGCTTGTGTCTACCCTCATCAAAAGTGTTTTTTCCTCTAGTCTCTAAATGAGTAGCTTGTACACAAACTTCGTCTAGACTAGTAGGATTGAACATAAGGATAGTATGTTTAAGGTTGTTGTGCAAACCACCTATATATTTCAGCAAAGTGTCTTGACTTTGTAAGTCTACCCCTAATAAGATTTCTCTTCTCCTAAACTCTTGGGTGTAGTCTTGAACATTTTGTCCCTTTAGTTGTCTAAAGTTTTGCCAGTTCATTATAGCCTTTTGTAAATGAGAAAGAGGATAAAATTGCTTCTTAATTGTGGAAATCAATTCAGCCCATGTAAAAGTAATCTTACCATGTTTCTTAATTTCATCCTTGGTCTTGGCTTCCCACCAATGTTGCTCCATCCATTCTTAAAGAGGCTAATTGAATCTTGGTGTTGTCATCTTGTAAGTTCTGTATCCTTAAATAAACTTCCAACTGTCTTATCCAGTTGTCAAGTTTCTCTGCATTGACTTCACTGTTAAACATGGGTAATTCAAATTTAACATCTAGCTTTAAAAATGGACTTTTTCCTGAAGATTTAAGCTTATGAGGTTGATT
The DNA here is from genome assembly GCA_000404065.3 of Pinus taeda. Lineage (NCBI taxonomy): Eukaryota > Viridiplantae > Streptophyta > Pinopsida > Pinales > Pinaceae > Pinus > Pinus taeda. The sequence goes on from APFE030905433.1 coordinate 100,722, forward strand.
TACTGAGGTAGAGGATGACGATGTAGAGGAAGAGGATGACGATGGGGATGGTGGATCACCATTTCCTCCATGTCCTTTCTTTGAATTATCATCACCTATTTTTCCTCCTGAAGAGCCCTCTCCTTATTTTTGATGCTTAGACCCTTCTCCAACCAACCTATCATTCCTTTCTTGGTATAATATTCTTACCATCTTAGTCATGTCCAAAAAATCTTTTTTGAATACATGTTCTTCTCTTATATCCATGTCTTCAGGAACTTCTCCTTCCCTTTCAAACATACTTGAAGCTTATTCTAAAGCTATTGAGGGTGAATTAGAAGGTGGAGATAATGGCACCCTGGCCCTCCTTGGTTGAGGATTATCTTGTGCTCTAACCAATTGTCCTTTCCCTCTTTGAATTTAAGCCTGGTAAGCATTAAAACTTGCAAAACAGTCAAATATTTCTTTGCACAAAACTAATACTCAAAACTTGAGCTCTGATACCAACTGATCTGAAAATGAAACTACTTGTATTTGATGTTCAATGTATTCATTTCCATTAAATCATATGTGCAAACTATTACTCATATCTTGCAATTGAAATAAAGTGTCTTTGGTAAATTTCTGAGTCTTATGTGTGAAAGAGTATTATCTCATTTTACTGTTTAGCATATTAAATTTGAAAAAACACAGCAAGATAAAATCACATAATATAACTTAGCAGCTGATGAGGTAGTTCACCTCTCCTTGGCTACATCTGCTAGGTCCAAGGCCCCCAAATGGGCATGTCCTTACCCTTATTAGATGCTCAAAATGGTTATACAGTGATAAGAAAGCCTAAACAGGCAAAATAAACTGTGGAAATGAGTTTAGAACACAGAGAACAGTAAAGAATGGCTTTTGTTTCACCTCTAGTGGTTAACCATAGCCCAATACAACTCCAACACTCCCTAGGCCCTGATGGCTCTCCAATCTTCTCTATGGAAATGTACCTGAAGATCAGATCTGTTGGCTCTGCAACCTATACCATTGGCTCTAGAATTCTTATAATACTCAAAATAAAATAAAAAATTCGCTCAAAAAGGTTCTCCCCAATGAAAGTTATGACCAACTGAAGTTTTGTCCAAGTTGGCCTAAGAAAACTCCAGTAAACTTGAAGTAATTGCAGTTAACCCCGCTAACTTTGGGAAACTCCACCCATAATGGCTCGCTTCGCTGAATTTGTCAAAACCGTTAGAGGTTACATTTAATGTTTGGGGTAGTGGTCACATGGACCAGCTAAACCCCCACCGGCGGAACTTTGATCGGTTAGGAAACCAAACATTAAATATAATTATTGAGCTATAGTGGTTAAGAACCACTCATAGCTTGCCCGGTTAGGCCGCTCGGCTTGCAGCGTGGAGACCCATGGTCCAATCCTATGGACTGCAATAAAATTTTACGTATCCTCTGCTTCTCCAACCAGGGACCATGTGGCAGCCACCTGGCAGGCCACGTGGTGCCATTGATTGGTCTTCCTTATACACAGTCATTCTCATATCCAACTTCAGAATGCCAAGTGTTGAAACATGATTTGATGGCAAGGAATATTCTATGGAATATTCCCAAAATATTATTTTTTTAATATTTTCAAAAGTCAAAAGTCAATCTTGGTCAAACTGATTTTTTTGAAGGAAATTGTAAACTTCAAACTTGAATAACTTTCACATACAATGTCAAATTTGAGTGCCATTCACGACTACAATATCGTATCGACGAGGCCTATCCTATTGTTCTGGTTTCAACTAGTTCTTAGCAATTCAAAATTTGGGCATGTTTTCCACTTAGGACATGATCACCTGATCATCGACTGTCATAACATAGGACACTCCGTATCCTTAGAGATTGGTCGAACTTAGGATGACTTCATAGGACGAATTTGATTTTCATAGGGAGTTGCAAAGTTTATATGTACGAATTCCTCTACTACCGGCCCTTAAAGAAGTACCTATTTATGCGAAAACTGTGAGAGATTTGTGCATCAAGAAACCTAGGAGGAGGCCTAAAGACCCTACCACCATACATGTGATGAGGAAATTATCCGAATTAATGTCTTCTCAGCCTCTCCTAACTAAGTAAAATGATCTAGTAAATCCTACGGTCACTGTTTACATTAATGATCAACCCATATCCAACACATTGATCGAACTCGGGGTTGTAATTATTGTAATGATAAAGGACCTCTTTATCGCTCTCGGGCTACAGAGAATTAGACATACTCCTACTGTACTTGAATTAGTATACAAGTCTCATGTTCAACTCGAGCGGATGTTAGAGGATATAGTGATTACAATCGCTTCCTGGAGGTATCCAACTGATTTTCTTATCTTACAGCCCAAATCCAATTTGGGGGGGCATCCTTTGATCTTAGGGAGACCTTGGCTCGCCACTACGGATGCATTTATAGGCTACAAATCTGGATCTATGGTGATGTTGGATAGCCAGGCAAAAAAGAACCTTAATCTTTACCCCGCAAAACCAAATGTGGATGTATACAACCCTTGGTGGGATGAGTTTGATCCTGAGTGAGATCTTTCTCTGCCACTCCTCACTCTGGGGAAAGCCTAGTATTTCAAGGATGAGACAGAAGATGATGCCATTAATGGTTTTATTAGTAACTCATTTTTTGTCACTTCTGTTAAGAATGTGAATGAGGAAGAAGAGGTGGAAGATATAGATTTTGAACAAATGAGAACCACTCTGAATATAAATAGCAATCCAATTGAGATAGAATCTAGAAATTTTTTGAATATTAACCCCAACCCAACAGCTGAGAAAAACCAACTGTTGTTACAACTGTTATAGAAATACAAAAATTCATTTGTATGGGACTATACGGATATGAAAGGGATCCACCCTAACCTATGCACCCACCATATTTATTTGAGGGATGGCTACAAACTAGTCAGACAACCACAGTGCCACATGAACCCTGCACTAAAGGAGGTGGTGAAAGAAGAATTACAAAAACTCCTGAGTGCTAATTTTATTTATCCAATATCTGGTAGTCAGTGGGTGTCGCCACTTGTCATTGTTCCTAAAAAGAATGGAAAGTGGATATTTTGTGTTGATTACAGTGAACTCAATAAGGCCACTCAGAAGAACCACTTTCCCTTACCATTTATAGATCAGGTCCTTGATACCCTCTTTGGAAAGAAATTATTTTCATTTTTGGATGGATTTAGTGGCTACAATCAGATATAGATTGCCCTGGAAGATCAGGATAAAATGACCTTTACTTGTCCATACTTCCTTTTGGACTCCGTAATGTGCCATCAACTTTTCAAATGGAAATACTGGGAATCTTTTCTGATTTGTTGAATGATTGCCTAGAAATCCTCATGGACGATTTTACACCTTATGGAGATGTTTTTGAAACAGGATTAGTCAATCTGGAAAAAGTGTTGGAACGATGTGTATAGACTAATGTGCTTTGAGCACTGAAAAATGTCACATGATGATGATTGAAGGGACCATGCTTGGACACTACATTTCTGCTGATGTAATCAAGGTAGACCCTACAAAAATAGACGTAATTTTAAAAATTCCAACCCCCAAAACCCAAAAAGAGGTACATAGTTTTTTGGGGCATGAAGGGTATTATAAGAGATTTATATAAAAAAATTCAAAAATTGCATTGCCATTATTTCCCTAATCATGAAGGATGTTGATTTCTTGTGGATAGGGAAGTGTGAGAAGGCCTTTTTAAAGTTGAAATGTTATGTATTAGCAGCTCCAGTTTTGCGAGGACCTAACTGGGAACTCTCATTTCACATAGCTACAGATGCATTTGATATTGATGTAGGTTTTGTGTTGGGCCAACTAGAGGATAAGAAACCTTATGCTATTTACTACATAAGAAAAAATCTGACCCCGACCGAGCTCTACTACACAGTGACCGAGAAGGAGTTCTTAGCAGTCGTGCACGCTATCAATAAATTCCGACATTATATTACCGGGTATCAAGTATTTGTACACGCTAATCATTATTCCATTCATTTTTTAATGAATAAGCCAATTACCATTGGTATGATTACATGCTGGTTATTGTTGTTACAAGAATTTGATATCACTATTGTCGATAAACCTGGAAAAGATAATGTAGTAGCTGAATTTCTTTCTAGGTTAACTATTGATGACAATTGCATTCCTACTGAGGATTCTTTCCCAAATGAATATCTTTTTTCTATTTTTACTTACTCACCTTGGTATGCAGATATAGACAGTTATCTTGCTGCAGGGAAGTTTCCATAGTATTTTTCCTCCAAGGAGAAAAGAAAGATCATACAAAATAGTGCTGCATATACCTGGATAGATGGGAACCTCTATCACACTGGACCAAATTTCCAGATCAAGTGTTGTGTTAGAGATAATGAGGTATTTGAAATCCTTAAAGCCTATCACAAAGAACCTTATGGAGGGCACTTCGCAAACAAAGGGATAGGATACAAAGTCCTTTCAATAGGGTATTGTTGCACAACAATATTTTAGGATGCCAAGAAGTTTTTGAAGGGATGTGATAGTTTTCAAAGGATGGGCCAACCATTGCAATCATATGAGATGTCGTTACAACCCCAAATCATCTTAAAACCTTTTGAGAAGTGGGCTCTAGATTTTGTGGGACCAATTAATCCCTCTTCTAGATAGAAATCTTACATCTTGGTCTACATTGACTATGTCACAAAATGGGTTGATGCAAAGGCACTAACTAGAGCCATGGAGCATGTTGTCTTAGACTTTTTGTTTGGCTTGGCATACCTAGGGAGATAGTCACAAACGGAGGACCCCAGTTCACATCTCATAAGATCCAAGAGTTGGTTGAAAAATATAAAATCCACCACACAATCACAATACCTTATCATCCACAAGAAAATAGCCAAGTGGAAAGCACTAACAAAGTCATTGAGGGGATCCTTAATAAGACTGTGGCCAGTCACCGAAGAAATTGGGCTGATAAACTTTAAGAAGTGTTGTGGGTATACAGGACTACATGGAGGAATACCACTAGATTTTTACCATATGAACTTGTGTATGGTAAAAAACCCTTATTCCCCATTGAATTTGAAATCAAGGCACTAAGAACAACATTGCAGATCAATTTGGATTTGGCTACAGCACAAAAGATGAGATTGAGCCAGCGCAATGAATTGGAGGAGAAATGGTTAGATTCTATCCAACAAACATAGATTATCCAGCAGTAGAGAGCTAAGTGGCATGACAGATTCATCAAGAAGAATAAGTTCTAGAAAGGAGAATGAGCTCTCGTATACGACTTAAGATTTAAAGACTTCCAGGGTAATATCTCCACTAGATGGCTAGGTCCCTATGAGTTAGATGCAGTCTTTGACAATGAGACTGTAAATTTGGTAACCATTAACAGCGCGAGTACACCATTTCTTGCAAATGGGCACCATCTTTGGTTATATCACAAATTTACTTCAAGGGATTCATTTGTCAACATTGTCACAAATTCGGATCTACAGATTACAGGAATAAGGGAAAGCCCCCATACATTGTAAAAAATCTAATTTTTCCATTAAGTGTAACAAATGAAAATAAAAATGGCATTAGATAGATTTTTGAACCTAGAAGACGATGGAGATCCAGAAGACGTTGGTGAAGGACCTTCCCGGCTTCATCAAAGTATTCGTCGACGGCTTCGTCCTGCGTTACGATCGCCCACTGACGCCCCCGTCTGAAGAAGTGCCATGTGAGGGAGCCAGATCAAAAGACATCGCCATTGATGTGCCCAAGGGCATGTGGGTTTGCCTCTTCCTGCCAGATGAGGTACCCCACACCCAGACGCTATCGCTGCTTTTCTACTTCCACGGAGGTGGATTCTGCTTTGGCTCCACTGCCTGGGAAAACTATCACTTATTCATGAGCAGCCTCATCTGCAGGGACCGGGTGCTGTTAATCTTCGTCGACCACCGTCTGGCGCCCGAGCATCGCCTCCCCACGGCCTACGACGACTGCTGCCATGCGATCGAATGGGTCGCCCTCGGCGGTAGTAAGGCGGAGCCTTGGCTTGAGTCGTACGCCGATTACTCGCGGTGTTTCATGGCCGGGGATAGTGCTGGTGGCAACATTGTTCTCGCAGTTGGCTCAAGGATCTCTGCATGCAAGGTTGAGGGGCTGCAGGCTACAAATCCGACCCACCTGATAATCGTAAGGCCCAATCTAGGCAGATCTGGGTCGGAACTACCAGATCTGAGAGCCATACATTGTAGATCTCAGCCGGATCTAACTGTTTGGAACAAGATTCAGGATTACACAGCTCCCAGGCAACAGTTCGGAAGGAATAGGCAGCGACTGAGAAGAGGGCGCACAGTATCTGACATGCAAAAGAATCATCGCAGTTTTGGCTCAGATCCCTGTGATCTAGTCCATGTCCGTGCACAGAGTCGATGGTCTAGGATTTCTCTGCTCTCGACTGCGCAGATCTGGTCCTCTTTCACCCTGGCGCAGTGTTTTTACAAAGGATCCACAGATCCCTTCAAGGTAGATCCGCGTGGGGGCAAAACATATCTTAGGCAGAAGATTTCTTCTCACCTGCGGAACCCCCTGCGTCAAGAGGTGGAAGACTCAAAAGACTCTGGCCCCAAGCTGCTCCAGAAATCTTCTAAAGATTCCACTGCCCCCTTTCAGATTCAAATAGTACAGATCTCTGGCAAAACCATCATGCAATGGGTAAATCCAACAGATCTGGTACAGAACCTCAAAGCTAATCTGGAGCATAAGCTTGGGATCCCCTCAGCCCTTCAGAGACTTATCTTTCAAGGTAAACAACTCGAATATTCTCCTCCTCTCTCTTCTTTCAGCATAAAGAGCAATAGCTCTCTAGTGTTTTCCTTTCGATTGAGAGGAGGAGCTGCAGGGCAATCCTCTTCTACTCCTCCAAACTCCTACAAAGCTGCAGTCCGCCTTGAGATGCCAGCAACCCCGAAACCTCCCAAACCCAAGCCTTTTTGGTTGAAAAATTGGAGGAATTTCCCTCTGTTGAGATCTCCTACCCCGATCTTGCAGACGACACCCAAAAATTCGCTGAAAGGGCCATCATCTGCAGATTCAATGGGCTCTGGCCGCGCTCTCAGGATCTTTATGACTGGATCAAGGACAACTAGACTGACCGTTGCAAGGTTTATTTCTGTGCAAATGGATATTTTATAGTGTTGTTTGATGACCTCGAGCACTGCTACAACGCCCTAGACGAAGGCCCTTGGTTCATGGGTTCAGCTGGCCTCTTCCTAACTCCATGGTTTCCAGACTTTGACCCAGCTTCAGCAGTCATCACTAAAGCCCCTGTATGGATCAGACTCCCAAATCTCCCAGTTCACCTGTGGCGCACAGAAGTATACAGGGAAATAGGCAATGCCTTGGGTCGCTTTCTAACGGGAGATTACAAGAGAGAGCGGCAAGGGCTCTATACATATGCCAGAGTTTGTGTGGAGCTTGATTTAAGCAAGGGACTGTCAGAATACATCAACCTCAAGATCAAGGACTTTGTCTGGACCCAGTATATAGAGTACGAAAACACTGCCTTCCGATGCTGCCATTGTCACCTAATAGGGCATCTGCATAACTCGTGCCCATCATTGTCAGTAAGAACGAAAAAGGGTCTCTTCGCTCATTCCAAGCCCAAGCGTTGGGCTCCCTGTCCACCGCCGCCAGTTGGAAGCTCCAGCTCCCCAAGTATGGAAAATGAGGAAAGCGAGTCAGAACCAGATCAGATGCCTCAGCCGATGGATCCACCCCCGGACAATATGGGGCACACCCATGTCACAGCTAGCTCCCAGAAACGTCCCCATGAGACTTCATCCTCCGAATCAGAGAAGGAGTCCTCGGAGATAGAGAACTCCAGTCTCCAAGTTCTCCTAGCCCATTCTCCCCATGATGGCTGGACAAAAGTAAACAAAAAAGAAAGGGAAAAAACATTGTGGTGCAGTTACTGTCCCGCTGGGGTAATAGCCTGATAGTCAGTGTTTGCTCTCGAATCTTTTGTTGTAGCTCTGAGATTGTTTCTTTCCTCCGAGACCGAGGTTGATAAGTCCATCATTTCCGGTCTGTCGGTCTCTTGCTCTTCCTATTGCTCTGTGTTTGTATCTTCCCTCCGCGACCGAGGTTGATGAATCCGTCATTTCCGGTCTGCGGGTTTTTTGCTTTTCCTGTTTGTACTATACTTTACTTAATAGATTTAGAATTTACCGAGAAAATAAAAAAAAAACTGAAAATCAAGTACAGTTGGCAACTGTTACACCTTCAAACTCTTCAAAAAAATAAAATTATAATAATAATAACAATCTTTCTGTGAAAACCTTTGCCGAGCATAGACAAACACTTTTCGTAGCAATTGAAAACCACCTTGTGGCGTCTATTACACACTCTGTAATAGCATCTGTTATTTCAAAGCACACCTTACGATAAGTGTTGTTACATGATCTTTTCTTCTTTATCCTTTTGTAGAAATTAAAATAATATATATTAGTCATCTTGGTTGTTACACCTGTAATAGCCAACGACTTTTCAAAAATAAATGAGATATTTTATTGTAATAAATAGCAGGCATCACCATGATCCTCATCATCGGAATTGAGTTCGCGTGCCTTGCTTTCGGAGCTTGGTTTTCGTGTCGCGCCACCCATGAATTTGCCCCACGTCACCCAGGTATGTTGTCAAAAGGTAATATTGAATTCAGTTTATTTGGTAATTATGGCAACTTAACATGACTTTTTATGGCCGAGGATGGTTGTCACATTTAAGCCAGGGGGGAGCAAATCATATTGCGACACGACCATCACATGATTTGAAATTATTTAAAAAATCTTGCAATTAAGGCATGATGACCTGGTAGTTATTGTTACTTAATGCACAATCATACCAAAAAGGGTAAGTGTACCTTCGACGAGACCTCCCTTGACTCACCATTAATAAGGCAAATTTACTGTGCAGTACGAACCATGAGTGAAAAATCCCAATTAGAAATCCTCACCTACGCCACCCTGCCACCTTACCATTTACCTCTACTGGAAGCACTGAATCCCCATTCAAAGTGACCAGAGAAGTGGAAAATAACAGTGCAGGCTGAAACAACTAGGTTGTGCGTCGACTACTGATGGACCTCTAAATTAGACATAAATTAAGGCCCATACCTATAAATAAAATATTAATTTAAGGCCTATGACCATCCTTCAGCACATTAAACCTCTCTTTCTACATTAGATAATTTATTTTTAACTTTAATATATTCATTAGGAAGGTTTATGAATAATTGGATATTTGTGCCTAATATTAGTTATTTTTGTAGAATATTATGAGAATATTGGGTAGATTATGAAGATTTGGAGGAGGAGATAATTTATGTTCTTGTTCCTTACTACAAGAGGACCAATAATAAATAATAAATCAACAAGATATCATGGAATTATGGCATAGATTGTGGAACTCCAGTAATTGAGAAAATCTAGGAATGTGTTCCCTGCCATTTAATGTAGATTCCTAGTATTAGGGACTAGATCCACTAATGAAGGGATTTTGGTGGGGAAATATACCTCCATTGATGTGGAATTATTCCTAATCATTTTGTTTAATTACCAAGTCAAAATTTCCTCTAGGGAATGATTGAGAAAATCAAGGAATGTGTTCCTTGCCATTTAATGCATATTCCTAGTATTGGGGACCAAATCCACTAATCAAGGGTTTTGGTGGGGAAAGATTCGTCCATTCATGGGGGAATGGTTCCTAATAATTTTTTATAAGTACCATGTTGAATTTTCCTCTAGGGATAGATTTTCATTAGTGTTCTTGTGGAGAGAACTTGTATTTTTGCAGCTCCATTGTATTTTCTTGTAGGGATGTAATTCTATTGATGGAAATAATGAAGATTGGTGTCATGTACAACTTCTAAATATTGTTCTCCTCCATTGGTCTCTAAGTTTACTTTTTCTTGGTCATCCCATGAACCTCAGATCCCTTTTGTATCATTTTCTTTCCTTCTTTTCACTGCTTATTCACATGCATCTCTAGTTTTTATTTCTTTCTATTTCTGCATTTAGAATTAATGATTTCTTGTTGTAGGATCGAGTTAAATGGTTGATGTAGGTTATTTTGTAGGATAAAAAACATTATTTCATCCTTAGAAAATCTTTGGAAGTTCATAGTGATCATTGAGTTGCTTGGATTAGTATTCTTATTTCCAAATCTAGATTGCTGGACCTCCTTTTTGGCCAAGAACAATAAATTTATGCTTCTTTTTTTATAGCATGCTAAAAGCTTCAATCGAGTTGGTTCCACTTGCATTAGATCACAAAACATTCTAGTTCATAACAAAAATTACCCATTTCATTTTCACTTGATTTGGTTAGGCATTTTTTAGATTTACTAGCTCACCAGTTCTCGAATTTCTAGATTTTCGACTAGTAATGTTTTTTAATTCTTTTTGCATGGGTTAATAGAGGTATTTTTGAGTGATTCCACTTGCAATTGGGACCTAATACATCGTAGTTAATAAAAAAATTGTCCCATCCAATTTGGATTTGATTTTCTTGGTCATTCGATGAATTATAGAAAATTTGTACATCCTGTAGTAAATCACTGTACCATCTTGTAGGAAACCCTGTTTTGAGCCCGAATTGCAAAAAATCATCATTGAAGATAGGATTAGGCCTCTACGTGACCTCCATGCCATCAAGACCATTTTAACCATCTTGCTCCACACTTAGGTCAACATTTTTCTAGTTTTCAAGGGTAGGATTTGATTTCCATTTCTTCTCTCTTCAGTCTTACCTTAGATCTCATCAATTTTTTTTATCATTCTACAAATTTTTCCTCATGTATGAAGTAGACAACTAGCTCATGAAATTCTGTTTCCTTTAGATAATCAAAATTCTTCTTGTTTTCATGATTTTTGGGTGAATTTCAATGTTTGATGCAGTGCAAGTGTTTCAGGAGTATAGGGAGATTTCATAGTCAACAGCCTCATCCCAAGTTCATCCACCGATGGTCCTCACTTTCTTTCACTAAACCCCCACCAATTTCATCATTTCAGAAGGAAAATCCTCCAAGATTTTTGAGCATATCCATCCATCTCCCAAATTTGGTTTTGAGTTCTGAAGTGGTCCTAGGAACTCCCTTGCCTCTTTCCATCCACCAACCACCTTCCCTAAGCTTTCTATCACCTTCAACATCCATCGTTTTTCTCTCGATTGTATCATGTAGGTTTTCAGGGGATCTTGTAGGTTTTCTTGTAGTGGCATGTTTTGAGGCTGAATTGAGGAAAAAACCTCTAGGAAGCTAGAAAAGGGTCTGTACTTGTCTCCCAGGCCTTATGACCATTCACCATCATCTCCAAGCCACTTGCCACATCACCAAAAGAGATTTCCTTTCACACTTTTCCATAAAAAATGACAAAAGGAAAAACAAATTTATTTTATTCATTTACATGCATAGCAATAGAAGGCTTGATGGTTTGAATCTGCATGCTATGGACAGTAGGATTGCATACATGTTAACTTAGCATTATTTTGAAGCAAAGCCTCTTAGCAAGCAGTCAGTTAGAAAATGGTGTGTTTTAGTGTTTGATTTCAATCTTTTTCCTTGTAATTTCTTTCTTGCAATAGGTTATGGTTCCATTTTGAACATTTCATTCTCTACAATTAGTTTAGGATTTGGCTTCAGTACATGCACTCCATTACATCATGAAAACAAAGGAAGGACACATTGTATTATGCACATATAGTGTCAATACCTCCTAAGTTTGTATGAACCCAGGTTGATAATTAAAGTCGGTAGCCTTGGGAGTTGCAACATTCTTGTTGCAATACCGAGCCTCATCACTTTTTGGTGCAATTGTTAGGGAGGTGTCAAAGTATGCATTGTTATCTTCCCTAGTTGATTCATTTCTTTTTTTTTTGCAAAAACAAAATATTTGCATTAGGCATATTTAATTCAAAAGTAGAAAACTACATTGTATTATAGTTTTCATTGAATCATAAAAAATAAAAACAAAAACATCTTCGACACCAACCCAACTCCCCATTGATGACGTGGTGCAGTAAGAGCCACATCAACATTCACTTTTGGAGGTAGAAGAAGAATATTTCCTATTCAAGATACTTATGGTAGTGTGCACATGAAGAACATCCCTCCATCTTTTCTTCCAAAATTTCATGGTCTAAGGTCAGAGGATCTGGAAACCTTTCTCTTTGAATTTGAAATTATTTGTAGATCTTATGGTTACTTATTAAAAACTCAAAAATCGAGATTGTTTCCAGCAACATTGAAGGATAGAGCTCTTAAATGGTTCATGAGTTTAGGGAATAATTCAATAAGATCATGGAATGACATGCAAAATATATTTTTAGAAAAATATAAAGATCATGATCTTAAAGAAGAAATATTTAAAATTAATCAAAAAGAAGATAAAAGTCTAGAAGATCTAATACAAAGGTTCATGTATAATGTTAAGAGGGAAAAACTACATCATTTAGGATCCGACACACTAAAAATCCTCTTACTTAGAACAATTAGGGATGAATGGATTGATCTCCTTAATCTCATGAGTAGAGGTGATGTATACCAATTATCATTTGATGAAATTTGTGAAACATTCAAACACATATCAAGAGGAAGAGCAAGAGTAAGTCAATCAACATCAAGATTGGTAAGTCATTATAAACTTGGAAATTTGTTTGATGACTTTAAAACATAAATTCTTAGAAACCTAACCATACAATTAAGAATACAAAATGAGCAAGAAGAAGATGTTTGTGTTGTCCATGCAGAATCACATGATGTTAAATGTTTCTCCTCATTACCAAGGTTGAAGGAAGTTCACCAAGAGTACAATGGAGCAAGTCAATTGCCGATGTAGCAATGTTATGTAGCTCCAAGAGTACCATGGCAGCCTATTCAGCCTGATATGATTCAAGAGCCTAATTCATAATTTCAAGCTTATGCACATCCACCTCAAAGTAATTGGAACACACCCTTTCCTTGGCAACATTGGCCATCTCATCCCCAAAACCGATCTTGGAAACAAGGTTGGAAACGAACTTAAGGTAGCCATCTATAATATCCTCAATATTTTCCTCAAAATCCTCGATACCCAACTCCATGTTATCCCTACCATTCACCTCCACCACAAACACAACCACATCCACATCCATCTCAAATATACACTCCAACTCAGCTACCTATGTCACCATTTCCAAACCCACACATTGAAGTAGCTTAGCCCACTTACAATGCTAAGGTACAACATTTCTAAAAATCTCTTCTTGAGCTCAATGGTATTCACCATAGCTTAGGAAGATTATTACAAAAAAGTGATTCTCTTGATGTCATTGAAGGACAACACATAGAGAAAGAAGATTTGAAAGATAAGATCAAAGAATCATGGGCTACACTTGATGACGATCAGACAATAAAATTAGAGATTGAGAAAGCTCCCTCATGGTTATCATCAAGTCCTCCATGTATTCAAGAGAACAATCAACAAAAACAGGAATATTTGAAGGTCATTGAAGAATAAAACATCCAAGATGATCCAAATCAGCAAATGGACCAGGGGCATCACAACTATATTGAAACATGGTTCCAGACAGTCATCGAGTTGCAGCAATACCCTCTTCTTCAAATGCACTTGATATCATCAAAGTCAAATCATTTGATGATCTGGGTCCGGGTGTGATAAAGGACCCTTCCAAGATCTTTTACTTTTGTGATTTGTTAAATTACATTTTTAAAAGAACATAAATGAATACATCTGCATGCTATAAAGAAGAGGAACATGACAATCATCAACACATGAAAACATAAGCCATTGATAATGGAGTTTGTCCAAGAGGGACTATGTCTCCAGGCCCCAATGTCAAGATAGTGTAGGTCGTTGCATTAAGTGTTGTCAATAGTGATGATGTACATAAGAGGTGATGTTGCTATCATACAAGGAAAATGCCCTCACGTAGGAGTGGCTCCAAGAGATGTTCTGCTACAGGAAGTCTCAGTCAAAAGGAATCCTATCAGTATGACACAAAGTCATGCATGATGCTAATGAGCATCCTACTAATTTAGCATAAAAGGGATCTCAATGCAAACATACATGGCGACAGCATGAGTATCCCATCAACCTGACAACAAAGGGATCTCAAATAAAACATGACGAATCATGACAACAAGTACATCCCACAAATGATTCCACATAATTTCAAGCAGGAATCATGAAAAGAGTAAGAAACAAGATCACACATCAAACATCAAATGGGGATCTGTGCAGCACAATGCATATCAAAAAAAGAAGTACATGAACACTTCATATACCTCAAATCCCGAGGCCATCTGAGGAAAAGGATGTCAAATTGTTGAAGCTAGCCGAACCATCCATCTCGCTGCATCGAATCTCATGAAATGATTGTTCGCATGTTGAATGCTGACACCTACACTCCACTTAGAAAAGTGGCTGAAAAATGAAATGAGCAAATATAAAATCTGAATGCACCATCAAATTTGTCGTGCTGAATAGTGCAAAATCAACTGTCAAATTTATGAATTCTGAGAAAGTGAAAATCTGGGACTTAAGGAATCTTTTAGATTCCCCCTAGATTCCTCAAAGATTCCATCCTCTGGGTCCTCTGCTAATCCTCTACTCAGATCAAGAAACTGACTACACCATCAGGTTTGTGTTGCCGAGAGATGTAAGATCGACATAAAATTTATCCGATTTGGACATTGCAAAAATTTCACCATCCTCAGAATTTCGCTCAATCATGGTTCCATCTGTAATAAATTAATTAAAAATTTTACCTCAGTTTCCATGTGCACTCCTGGTTCCTCCATTCCTGGGCGCACTGACAAAATGAATGTTAATATAAATTTTTGTGGCGAATTTATCAAGGAATTTGCTATAGGCGGATTGGTATGAAGTCCGCATAGTAAGGAGGAGGTTAGGTGGTCAAACCTTAACGCCTCCATTTTAATCTACCATTTTATTTACAAAAAGCCATAACATTCTCGTTTTGGGGGTCGGGTCTGCATTGGGCGGCCCACCCCATACCTTGCGTAGTGCATACAGTTGGCTTATTAATCATTGAATTAAATTTGGGTTGGTCCTATTACGTTGATAGGTGTGCATTAAAAGGAGTGTTGGTATATGGTTTAGTGCTTGGGCCATTGCATTACATGGTGTATTAATAGTGTTACACAAAAATGTCGTCACCTTAATTATTTGCAGTTGGTGTAGGTCTATCACCACCTATACCAGCTTCCTAAGCAAGTCTCAAACCTCAGCTCTTCAAAACAAGCTTTAGAAATGAGAG
>APFE030905433.1:116070-126295 GCA_000404065.3 Pinus taeda
GTGAGCTTATAATCAATCATATGTTATCCTCCTCAAGCTTGTAAAAAATAAAGAGGTACTTGCTAGAAATGGTGGGGAAAAGAGAGAAAAGTGAGTCTGTTTGTCATACTTTATAACCACTCTTGAACACGACACTTTCATTCACCTGGGTTGGGAAATCCTTTACCTAACAATTGATCGAACCATATTGAAAGTCTTCAGCTAGTTTCTGGGTATTAACTTTGGGTCAATCATCATCAAACCATCTGTCGTGTCGTTATGTGTTCAAGAGCTCAATGCAAATAAGCCATTCATCTGCAAAATGTCTGTCATCCATCTTGACCATCCCTGAGTCAGTACTTGCAACTAAATTTCTTCAACTTGATCTATGATTTCGTGTCGTGAGCTTGCTTACGACAGATCGCTTTCTATCGACTCCGACTCATTATCTAGAAAGATGATCTAGGAATCATCAGTACCTTAGATCTGCATGCCTCAATGGCAGGTTTCTCGCCTTTGACGACAATTTGCATCATTGAATTTCGATCAAAAGATTCCGTGACATGTTCGACATCAACACATCTTATCACATCTCATGGATTGTACTGAGTACTTTGAGAGTCATTGTCATTATTGGTGGTTTCTCTCACGCTTGTAAACAGTTTACGTCATTGACTGGTAATCAAGCGGTTTCTACCATGTTCGACTTCGACACATTCAATCGCATGGATAGAATCGTACTGTTTCGGGACGTAGAAATGAAGACTCTGGATCTAGTTTCCACCATCCAGGTTGCGAAGAATTTTGTATTCATTATATCATGGACTATTCATAAACAGATGGCTGCGTCCATACTGTGTCCACATGCGTCTGTATTTATGATGTGTTACAAGATCATTCCTATATCAGAGCAGTAATTAGTCTTCTAGTCAGTTAGTCTTCTAGTCAGTTTTTAGTCTCTTAGTCAGTTTATCTGAGTATGGGAATGCCTACCTCAGCAATGATATGATATCATATATATATTTTGCATTGAATGTTTTTACAGGTTCCAACCAGGCTCTCCGTAAGATGATCCTCGAAATGATAAAGCACTTCACTCTTCCTATATGATAAATGCAAAAATCCTCATATACTATAGACTTCGCAATTTAGGGGGCAATCTGTTACACAAAAATATCGTCACCTTAATTATTTGCAGTCGGTGTGGGTCTATCACCACCTATACCAGCTTCCTAAGCAAGTCTCAAACCTCAGCTCTTCAAAACAAGCTTTAGAAATGAGAGAAAGACATCAAAAAAGCAATGTAACTCTGGTTCCGCACTTTCTCTCACTTTTGCCTGCGGGCCGCACCTTTTGTTCAGGATATCTGCGTATTTATACGCTCTGTATGTAAAGGGGAGGGTGCGTACCCCTGTGAAAGTCAAAAGGCGCAATCTTTATCTTAAAAAACTCATCTTGGGTTAATTCTAGAAGTTTTCTAGAAGCATTAGTTACGTGGATTGTTCGCTCCAAGTGGTTCATGCATCCCATCATAGGAGGAACTAATCCCTTGTTGAGAGGAGCTATCCCTTTGAAGGAGGACTCTATCCCTTTGAAGGAGGAGCTGGTAACTGATCTCCCTTGCACTATAAATTGAGGCATTGGCTCAATGGCCAGAGAGGTTAGAAGCTGAACTTTTGAGGGTAAATGTTAGTGAAATCAAGACTTCCTATTTGAGCTTAAGAGGAGAGATCACATACCTTTTTGGCTTCATTGGGGAGTGAGTGAAGCTTGTCAAAGAAGAGGAGACTTCTTGTTGGACCCTGGGAGGAGCTTGTACAACATCAAGGCAAAGGTTGTAAGGTTCTTCTCCTTTTGAATTAATACAATCAAGCTCATTTTTCTCAACAAGTATCTCGTGTTATTTGTTTCATGGACTCCTTGACTTTCATGTTAAACATGTTTTATAATATTGGATATTCAGGTGCTATTTAATCGTTTGCCTTGTTTGTGCTTTCAGGTTTGCGACAAAGGAACTTATTTGGATCAAAGGAGCGAAGACATCTCCAAACTTGCGTTGGACATGAGGTAGGCCTTAAAACACATTTGTTTGCCATTATTTATAAAGTGCATTTAGAGAAAGATAGTGTCTGGTTGGTTTGTTTGTCATTAGGTCTTCATTAGATTCTAGGAAGGTCTATCTTGTCCGCAAGATCGACTCATTCCGCGTGACAAATAGGTTGTACTATGGAGCTCCTGCGTGGGCGGGCCCAACCTTCCTGCTAGCTGTGGGTTCAACTCCCACCGGCCTTGTTTAAGAAATCGCATTTTTTTGTATGGTGGTGTGTTGGGGTTTTTCAAGGGCATGGGATGGGTCCACCAGAGGTGGCCCACCCACCCCATAATAAAACGTGTAATGTGTATATGGTTAGATCGATGGGGGTCATGGCTCGTCAATCCTTATTTTAATATAAATTTGTTATATAATGTTCTGGTTGGGAAGGGAGGTGGCATGGGTCATGGCCCACCACCTCATATTATATTTTTATTTTATTTTATAATAATAAGGCCATTTTTAAAAAAAATTCTAACATAAGGGTTATTAGACAAATTAAAGAGGCAACAATTTCGCCTGCTTTCAGGAGCTAGATTTCCTATCCCCAGGGTCAGTCACATTGTAGGACACTTAAACCTGGCCCATAACCCAACTTTGACCAGAAATTTGACTGGCTCATCCTCCCTCATACAAGCTCAAATTGAAAAAACATTTGCACAATTGCGATTAGGATGATGAGATCTACGCTCTGGTCCTGGTTTGAAAAAATTCTTATCATTTTGATTTTCGAGCTTCGATAAGCCCTCTTTGTCCTATGTGTGTCCATGGAGCTAGCTGGATCAATCCTCCCCACTGAGGAGCCTTTGGTCCTCCAAAAGCATGAAAAATAATCTACAACTTCTCTATACCTTGTCTGCATCACAAGCATCATTGAAAAGGTCTTGCTTCCATCTCCTTCACCTTTTTTCTTCAGAGCCTTAAGCGATGAGAAAACACCTGCAACCTCTGCAACTTGTAGTACATTGTTTTGCAAATTACATGGTTGCTTTTCATGACCAACTAATGGCCCAAGCATCCCATACTTGCCACGATTTTATAACACATACTCGGTGGTCAAGTTTACATCAAGATGGACACAATACCCCAGCGACAAAAATAAGGCCAACATATCATTGTTGCTCCAACAAGTGATGGAAAACACATGATCACTGCAACACGTGATTTACAAAGATAAGGCCAAACACTATTGTTTCTTTAACAAGTGATGGAAACACGACATCACTCTCACAGTTTATCATGTAGCTCAAAATAAGACCAGAGATCATTGTTGCCTAATAAGTTATGGAAAACACATCATCACTTTTACATTTTAAATTGCAACAAATGATTTACAAAAGCGCAACCATGAAATGCTAACATATCTAGAAACCATTTTTCACTTATCAAGGTGAATGGGTCGCCTCCTTGTGGTGCATTTGATGGTTGAACAACTGCTTCACCTGGTTCATGCACCAAAACATTGCCTTTATGGTGTTGCTCTTGATGGATCCTCCAACAAGTGACTCTTTGATGGCCATCTCTATCTAAATGACTGCAATAGGTTTTCTTCCTCCAGATCTGCTTAACATGTTTCTTTACCTGTTGTTGAGAGGGTCTTTCATGCCTCCTTTTGTGTGCTGCTATTCTTTTCCAACACTTAGAAAATGTATGGCTATGTAATCCACAAAAGTTATTTGTTTTTCGATTCGATGATTTACATTCCTCTTTAACAACATGATTATAATCGAAATGAACATTTGAATGTCTAGACTGGTTATACCTTTCCTTGCGATCTTTGGTGTAAATATGGAAATGAGAGCTTGCCTCAGCACTTTCCCTGCAATGGGTACTGCCATGGGATGATGGGGGTGTGCTCCCATCATTCTCTTTCCTCGATGATTTCGATGATGTCTCAGAAGAATCTGACACGTTCGAGAAATCTCCCTCGGTGTATCTCAAGCCTGCAAATTGAGGTGTTTGTACAACCTCCAATGGTTGAGGTATGCCTTGGTTATTAATGCCAAGTTCTTTTTCCTCCTTGTGCTTCATCCTGGTAAGGAGCCTCATGTTTGTCCCTCAACATCTTCTACCTCCTCTGTTAATTTGGAAAGAACTAATGAGAGCTTATCATCATCTATTGTTCACTAGTTGTCTTTGTGCATTCCCCAACTTCCTTTCTAACATACCCAAGTCCTATTCGACAAGGTAATTCTTCTAATTTAATGGGGTTGACAATGTCTTGGGCATTACTGCCCAACTCTTTTCCTTCATACTCCATTCTATTCAATATTTTGGAGCCAATTCCTGTGATATTATTTTCGAAAACAATGAAATCATCATTAGGACACATACATGAATTCAGAGAACTACTTTTTACCTCACATAGGTCATGTTGTAGCTTTTCCAAGGCCTCGTCCTTTGCCTGCACCTGTCATAGAAAAATATGTTTCTCCTCTTTCTCTTCATGTAGACACATCTTCAATTCAATGTTATCTACTTGAAGACTTACGTTTTTTTTCTTCAGTTCTTCCAGGGCCTCTTCAGTGGCTTACAACTAAAGATGCAATCGCTCCTTTCCCTGTCTCTTTTTGTAGAGTTTTCTACATTATTTCCACTCTTTGGGAAATTTTGAGCATGGTCTCGTACATTTCTTTTTCATCCTCTGTCACTACATGTTCCATTGTTCATGCTTGCAATTCACATCCATGCAAAGACCGCGCCGATACAACTTGATCTGGGTTCGGGTGTTACAAAGGACCCTTCCAAGACCTTTTACTTCCATAATGTGTTAAATTTCATTTTTAAAAGAACATAAGTGAATATATATGCATGCTGTAAAGAAGAGGAACATGTCAATCATCAACACATGAAAACATAAACCATTAAAAATGGAGTTCGTCTGGGAGGGACTACATCTCTGGGCCTCGGTGTCAAGATGGTGTAGGTCACCGCATTAAGTGTTGTCAATAGTGATGATATACATAGGAGGTGATGTCACAGTTGCAAAAGTGGCTCCAAGAGATGTTCCGCTATAGGAACTCTCAGTCAAATAGGACTCCTATTAGTATGACATAAACTCATGCATGATGAGAATCCTGCCAACATGGCATAAAAGCAATCTCAATGAAAACATACATGATGACAACATGAGTATCCCATCAGCATGATGAAAAAGTGATATCAAACAAAACATGATGAATCATGACAACAAGTACATCCCACAAATGATTCCGCATCACATCAAGCACGAATCATGAAGCAAAGTAAGAAACAATATCCCACATCAAACATCAAACTGGGATCTGTGTAGCACAATGCATAGCAAAAAGAAGTACATGAACACACTGCATATACCTCACATCCAGAGGCCATCTAAAGGAAAGGATGTCAAACTGATGAAGCTTGCTGTACCACCAATCTCACGGCGTCGAATCACATGGAAATGACTACTCACACATGAATGTTGACACCTACACTCCACTTTGAAAAGTGGCCAAAAAATGAAATGAGCAAATGGAAAATCTGAATGCACCATCAAATTTGTGGCATCGAATAGTGAAAAATTGACTAGCAAATTTTTGAATTATGAGAAAATGGAAATTTGGGGCTTAAGGAATTTTTTAGATTCCCCCTAGATTCCTCAAAGATTCCCTCCTTCGGGTCCTCCACAAATCAGCTACTCAGATAAGGAAACTGACTATGCCATCGAGTTCGTGTCGCTAAGAGGTGTAAGATCGACATAAAGTTTGTCCAATTTGGACACTGCAAAAATTTCACCCTCCTGAGAATTTTTCTCAATCATGGTTCCACCTACAATAAATTAATTAAAAAAAATATTACTCGATTTCTGTTCCTGTCCCTAGTTCCTCCATGCCTTCAGTGCACTGATGAAATGTTGGGTTTATATCAATTTACGAATGGAGTTTACAAAAAGCATCGTTGGTGCATTGGTAATAATAGCAGTTTATTGAGGAGGGGTCGGGTGGTCAAACCCTGCCCCTCCTTTTTAAATACATTATGTTTTTCAAAACCTGCATTTCATTTTTTTTAAAACTGTATTGATTTGATTTGGGGGTTGGGTGCGCATTGGGCAGCCTACGCCATACCCTCCATAACCATATATTAGCTTGGCGCATTAAATGTTTTAGGCCGTTGTTCTTTTGGTTGGGGTTTGCCACCACGTGGGGTCGCCTGGTGGGGGCTAGGTGGGTTCGATCCCCGTGGGCCTCACATCAAATGGCATTGTAATATATATATATATATATATATATAGATATGCAGTGGATTATGTGGAGGGCTCAGCGGGGTAATGGCCATTGAGCCATTAAAATTTAAAATGTTGTTTAAGATTGCGGGAGTGCTGGTGGGGGTCGTGGCTTGCTAGCCCAATTTTAATTATTTTTTATTTTATGTAGTTTTAGGGTGGTGAGGGTGTTGTCCCACCACATCATATATATTTTTTCGTTTTATATAATAACAAATTGGCCAATTTTGAAAATTTGAAAAATGACCGATGGAGAAAAATTAATCAGGCCACAAATTCGTCCAAAATCTGGGCAAAGTTGGTCGGAAACTAGTGGCTAGATTTTATCCAAATTGTGGCCTCCTTAAGCCTGCAAGTCACCAAAGTCAACCTAAACTTTAACTGCTCCAAAATTTGACATACGAGCTCGGATTGACGAACCGTTCACACTGCCATGATCAGGACGACGAGATCTACGCTTTGCTCCTAGTTTGAAAGAATTTTGATCATTTTTATTTTCAAGCTTCCATAAGTCCTCTTTGTCCTGTGTGTGTTGCTAGAGCCACTTGGATGAATCCTCCCCATTGAGGAGCTTTTGGTCCTCCAAAATCATGAAAAATCATCTGCAACTTCTCTATACCTTGTCTACATCACAAGTGTACTTAAAAAGGTCTCGCTTCCATCTCCTTAACCTTTGTTCTTCAGAGCCTTAAGCGATGAGCCAACACCTGCAATCTTTGCAACTTGTAGTACATTATTTCGCAAATTACATGCTTGAATTTCATGACCAACTAATGACCCAAGCATCCCATACTTGCCACAAGTTTATATCACATACTCGGTGGTCAAGTTTACATCATGGATACAATACCCCAACTATGAAAACAAGGCCAACATATCATTGTTTCTCCAACAAGTGATGGCAAACACATCATCACTAGAACACATGATTTACAAAGATAAGGCCAAACACTATTGTTGCTTTGACAAGTGATGGAAATATGACATCACTCTCACAGTTTATCATGCAGCTCAAAATAAGACCAAACACCATTGTTTCCTAATAAGTGATGGAAAAGACATCATCACTTTTACATTTTAAATTGAAACAAATGATTTACAAAAGCACGACCATGAAATGCTAACATATCTAGAAACCATTTTTCACTTATCACGGTGAATGGGTCGCCTCCTTGTGGTGCATTCGATGGTCAAACAACTGCTTCAACTGGTTCATGCACTGACACTTTCTCTTTAAGGGAATGCTCTGGATGGAGCCTCCAACAAGTGGCTCTTTGATGGCCACTTCTATCACAATGACTACAATAGGTTTTCTTCCTCTAGATCTACTTAAAATGTCTCTTTACCTGCTATTGAGAGGGTCTTTCGTTCCTCCTCCTTTTGTGTGCTTCCATTCTTTTCCAACACTTACAAAATGTATGGTTATGTAATCCCCAAAAGGTACCTATTTTTCAATTCCATGATTTTCATTCATCTTTAACAACATGATTATAATTGAAATGAACATTTGAATGTTGAGACTGGTTATACCTTTCCTTGCTGTCTTTGGTGTAAGTATGGTGATGAGAGCTTGCCTCAGCTCCTTCCCTTCAATGGGCACTGCCATGGGATTATGGGGGTGCATTCCCATCATTCTCTTTCCTTGATGATTTCAACGGTCTTGGAAGAATCTAACACCTTCGAGCATTCTCCCTCGATGTATCTTAAGCCTGAAAATTGAGGTCTCTGCACAACCTCCAATGGTTGAGTTATGCCTTCGTTATTAACACCAAGTTCTTTTTCCTCCTCGTCCCTCATCCTGGTAAGAAGGCTCATGTTTGTCCTAGTAATTGGGATCTCCAAATTTCCAACAGAAATCATAGTATATGAAGAAGAACCTGAAAGGAAATCAACATATTTTACCTCCTTTGTTGATTTGGAAAGAGCTGATGAGAGCTTCTCATCATCTGTTGTTGGTGGTTCACTAGCTATCTCTATGCATTCCCCAACTTCCACTTGGACATACCCAAGTCCTGTTCGACAGGGTAATTCTTCTAATTTGATGGGGTTGACAATGCTTTGGCCATTAATGCCCAAGCCTTTTCCTTCATGCCCCATTCTCTTCAATAGTTTGGAGCCAATTCCTGTGGTATGATTTTTGAAAATAGTGAAATCATCATCAGGACACATACATGAATTCAAAGAACTACTTTTCACCTCACATGGGTCATGCTACATCTTTTCCAAGGCCCTATGCTTTTCTTGTAGCTGTCATAGCAAACTATGTTTCTCCTCTTTCTCTTCATGTAGATGCATCTTCAATTCAACGTTATCTATTTGAAGACTTTGGTTGTTTTTCTCTAGTTCTTCGAGGGCCTCTCATGTGGCTTGCAACTAAAGCTGCAATCGCTCCTTTTCTTCTGTCTCTTTTTATAGAGGTTCATACATTATTTCCACTCTTTGGGAAATTTTGAGCATGGTCTCATACATCACTTTTTCATCCTCTGCCACTGCACGTTCTATTGTTCACGCTTGAAATTCACATCCACGAAAAGACCACTCTGATACCACTTGATCCGGGTTCGGGTGTGACAGAGGACCCTTCCAAGACCTTTTACTTTTGTGATGTGTTAAATTTTATTTTTAAAAGAACATAAGTGAATACATCTGCATGTTGTAAAGAAGAGGAACATGTCAATCATCAACACATGAAAACATAAGTCGTTGATAACAGAGTTCATCTAGGAGGGACCACGTCTCCAGGCCTCGGTGTCAAGATGGTGTAGGCCGCTGAATTAAGTGTTGTCAATAGTGATGATGTACATAAGAGGTGATGTTGCTATCATACAAGGAAAATTCCCTCATGCAGGAGTGGCTCCAAGAGATGTTCTACTACAAGAACTCTTAGTCAAAAAGGACTCCTATCAGTATGACATAAACTCATGCATGATGAGCATCATGCCAACATGGCAGAAAAGGGATCTCAATGCAAACGTACATGATGACAACATGAGTATCCCATCAACATGACGACAAAGGGATCTCAAACAAAACATGACGAATCATGACAACAAGTGCATCCCACAAATGATTCCACATCACATCAAGCAGGATTCATGAAGCAAAGTAAGAAACAAGATCCCACATCAAACATCAAACTGGGATTTGTGCAGCAAAATGCATAGAAAAACAAAGTACATGAACACACTCCATATACCTCACATCCAGAGGCCATCTTAAGAAAAGGATGTCAAACTTTGAAGCTGGCTGTGCCATCAGATTTGTGGCAATAAATAGTGCAAAATCGACTGTCAAATTTCTAAATTATGAGAAAATGGAAATCTGGGAGTTAAGGAATATTTTAGGTTCCCCCTAGATTCCTCAAATATTCCCTCCTCTAGATCCTTTGCAAATCAGCTGCTCAGATCAGGAAACTGACTGCGCCATTGGGTTCATGTCGCTGAGAGGTGTAAGATCGACATAAAGTTTGTCCAATTTGGACACTGCAAAAATTTCACCCTCCTCAAAATTTTTCTCAATCATGGTTCCACCTGCAATAAATTAATTAGAAAAAATTGCCTCGATTTTCGTGCCCTCCCATGGTTCCTCCATGCCTTCGATGCACTGATGAAATGTTGGGTTTATATCAATTTACGGGTGGAATTTGCAGAAAGCATCGTTGGTGCATTGACAATAATAGCAGTTTGTTGAAGAGGAGTCGGGTGGTCAAACCCCACCCCTCCTTTTTAATACATTATGGTTTTCAAAGCCTGCATTTCATTTTTTTTTAAATTGTATTGATTTGATTTGGGGTTCGGGTCCGCATTGGTCATCCCACCCATACCCTCTATAACCATATTTTAGTTGGCGCATTAAATGTTTTGGGCCATTGTTTTTTTTGTTGGGGTTTGCCACCACATGGGGCCGCC
>APFE030905433.1:126808-139076 GCA_000404065.3 Pinus taeda
TTGTTTTATATAAATAAAAAATTAGCCATTTTTGAAATTTTGAAAAATGACCAAAGGAGACAAATTAATCAGGCCACAAATTCACCTAGAATCTGGCCTAGGTTGGCCGGAATCCAGTGGCTAGATTTTGTCCAAATTGTGGCCTCCTTAAGCCTGCCTAGTCACCAAAGTTAACCTAAACTTTGACTGCTCCTAACTTTCACATACAGACTCAGTTTGACAAACTGTTCACACCACTGCAATCAGGACGACGAGATCTATGCTTCGAACCTAGTTCGAAATTATTCTAATGAGTTTGATTTTCGAGCTTCCATAAGCCCTCTTTGTCCTGTGTGTGTCTCTAGAGCCACATGGATCATTTGATCTTTCAAATCTAGGTACATGTCAAAGCATACATTTCAAGCATCCACATCATTTTGTTTGTCACCTTGATGTGCACATGGCTCTATTGGAAGTATTCTTATACTTGAAAGTGATTTTTTTTCAAGTAGGGTAGGGTAGAAAAAAAAAAAGAAAAATAAGAGAAAAAAACAAAAATCTCAGGTGAAAACCTCCTTGGAGGCACCTCAAATTGGCTCATTGATTGAAAACCTCCATGAGGCGATCAATTGGTTGGAAAAAAATAAAAAATAATAAGAGAGAAAAAAAGATCCTAGGTGAAAACCTCCTTTCAGGCACCTAGGCAGACCTACTAGTTGAAAACCTCATTGAGGCAGCTAGTAGGCCTAGAAAAAAAAAAGAGAAAAATAACCTTTCTCCATGTATCTCTTTGATGAATGTAGGTGCTCTCCAACATCTACAAGGAACAAAAACAAGTTGGCACCAAAGAAAAGAAAAAATAGGTCAAACCTTGTCAAAAGAAGTCAAATTTTGACTTTCTCCTCCTTTTCTCAAATGCTCCAAAAGGACCAAGGCCATGAAAATCCATCGCTCTCATCTATTTCCACCATCTACCCATCATTCTCAAGCTTCTACGATTCAGTTTACTTGCTCTCCTAAAAAACTACAGGATGCTCTGTTTTACTATAGGATAGAAAAATACAGAGAACATAAATTTGTTTTTTCCATAACTTGAAAACAATGCATCCATTCATCAAGTTGTTTCAGGGGGAGATGCATATTGATGATGGTAACATGACCAAGAAATTTTAGCAAATTCTAGTGCACGGTTTCCAAGAAATAGGCCTCCATCACCTTCAACCATTTTTTGGTTTTCTCAAGATCTGTGCATCCATTGACCAAATTGTTTTTATGGGGAGTTGTATAATGATGATGGAAACATGCTCAGAAATTTTCAAGTAAATCCATTCTATCGTTTGCGAGATATGGATAAAACAATTTGTTGTCCTGAAAACCTACAAGATTCCCTGAGATCCTATAGGATACATAACAACACCTACATGATTGGCAGTGAGCAATTTTAAAAGGGAAAAATAGAGGTTGGTTTCATCAATCAGTGTTAAGGAGGTAGGCTTTACATTTCCCCATATTTTTCCAAGTGAAAGGAACATAAAAAACCCTTCTAGTTTGTTGAAAGTGATTGCAGCGTAAGGGAATTGTATACACATAATTTTTAAATTTGGTATCAGACCTATACAAACCTCCATCCATCAGAGAAAAGTGACAGGGGAAACCCATCAACACAGTGAGGATTCATAAGCACCCTCCTATACTAGAGATATTCACAAGGCACAATTGGATGCATTTCTTTGGAAAATTGAGGGGATATGATGATGAAGTAGTTAGAGATTTGCAGTTAGCCTCAACATGGAGATCCATAGATCAAAGAAGCTCCTCCAGAGCTTAGCAGCAGCATCAGGATCATCAAAATCACCATCAAACACCTACACATCAACATCAACTCAGAAACAGCATGCACGTCTCTCCAACAACCATCAGGTAGGTACAGGTATGCAATATTCTTGACCTCTTCTCTTGAGCATATTATAGTTGGAAATTTGTTGTCAATGCATGAGAGATGAGGTTTTATAAGCTGAGAATGGGTTAGCATTTTAGCCGCCTTCAACTAGTTAATTGCAGCTCACTCCTTCACTCATGCAATGTTGAAAAGTCATATTATGAAGGGTGATGATTTCAAGGAATGAGGACAACAATTAAAAGAAGAAATTTTTACAAAGGCCAAGTCACCATAGCACTCCAAGCCCTCCATCCACTTCATATTCACTATCTATTCATCATTCATCCATCCCATTTCATTCTTGAGAAAAAACAAGAAGAGCATCCTCTCCATTTTCACAAACCTACACTACTCCCTTTGAGCCCTAACATCATCATCCAATCCCTCTTCATCATTTCTCAGCACTCCCATATAGTTAGAAGACCCTAAAAGAGGAGGAATGACTACTACAGGAAGGCAGAATATTGCTACAAGAAGGAAGAAATGAATAAATTATGCTAAACCCCAAGATGGAAAAGCTTGAGAGAGACCTAATCAAAACAGAAAACTCCAAGGCCATTAGGCAATCATCTAGGCCACAAGAGAGAAGAATAAGGCAACAAAAGGAAATGAGGCATTCACCTTGAAATCAGAACTCAAATTGTAGTGATAAAAAGAGGGTTTCCAAGAGGTCTCTAATCTCTTTCTAGATTTTTTCCAAGGCATAAAAGATGTTATAAAAATGGGAGAAAGGCATGGAATTCAAGTAAGAGTATGCCCTAACCTCATACTATCATTTATGATCAAAATGGGTTTCTTGTAGTTTTGACAGGAATTAATACATGATGTCCTAGTTCTCATCTAAATGCATTTTGAAAGTGTTAGAGGTGTCAAAATGGTGGAACAAGGTAGCAGAAAGTTGATAAGGGTGTGGAAGACCTTGCCAAACTGAAAGATAATCAAGAACCCATCTTGAATAAGGGGAAGAAGGCAAGCTAATGGTCTCAAGAAACAATGATTTCTCTTTGCACAAATATGTTTTTGGGCTTGTCCTTGCAGAACTTACAACCAAGATTCTTAATGCATAAGAGAGAGACCACTAGGGCCATGAATGAGACACAATGAGGTCACTAAGTTGCTCAGAGGATGAGAAACACTTTCAGCAAGGGGGTATTATGGGCCTTTAAATTAGACATAAATTAAGGCCCATACCTCTAAATTAAATATTAATTTAAGGCATATAACCATCCTTCAGCACATTAAACCTCTCTTTTGCATTAGATAATTTATTTTAAACTTTAAAATATTCATTAGGAAGGTTTATGAATAATTGGATATTTGTGCCTAATATTATTTATTTTTGTAGAATATTATGAGAATATTGGGTAGATTATGAATATTTGGCAGAGGAGATAATTTAGGGACTTACTCCCTACTATAGTGTTAGAGTCGGTCTCTTCAGCCCTTAGTCAGAGATCAAAATCTCTTTTGTTGCATTTCATTTTAGGGATCTCATTCATGTCCAGTCATTTGCATTCCATTAGGAGCATCAATCTTCTGATGGAAGGGTCTTGTCACTCATCTCCCTCATGTCATGTACCTGCTGGTCCGTGTCTGCTCATCAAAGTCAATTTTAAAGCCAGTCTTGTTTGGTCTCGTGGTCACTAAAGAGTCATTTTAGTCATTAGGTCTAGGGTTTCGCAAGTTTAGTCTTCAAAATGGTTAATAATGCCAACAGGCACATGAGGGAGGTTCGAAATAAGTTTTCATTGCAAAATTTCATTGTAATAATGCTCGATCATGAATTTTCTTCAAAACTCTGTTTTGAAGAAAAATTGTCAAATTTCATATTTTGTAATAAATACCATGTGATTTTCAAAGTTTTTTCAGTTGTAAAGTCCTTCAGGCGTGTTGGATACCTATACCAATAGTTTTCATATTTCATGATTGGCAAATTCAAATGCCAAATATGCTCTTCTTTGCTGATTCAAAGATCCCATATTTCCAAGGAAAGACAAGGTGTGTACATGCCTTCAATGTCTATTGAATTTTGATGGATGATCCAAAAGTCTAATCTGGATCATGCCATGTTTCAGTTTTTCTATTGTAGAATAGAGAAAGAAATCTATCCAAACTGTTTAATCTTGGCAGATCAGTAGTTAGGCAGAGAAACTAAGGTTCCCGACTGCTTAATCTGGGGCCTTGGAAGAAATAAGGGTAGTACTAGATAGGAAATCAAAGGAAAAAGCCAATGGAAAAGAAAAAGGCACATAAAGGGTCTGCAAGTCCAAGTGCACCCTCCAAGAAGAAACAAAAAATGCTAGGCAAAATAGTTGGGTAGGTAGATGGGGTTGCAGAAGTGGTGTTCCTTCCAAGCTGAATTTTGCTAATCATATACAAGGAAAATAACATAATGAAGCATGTCTAACTTTCCTTTTTTCCTGATTCATCACTCATTACTAACCTCCCTTTACAAGGTGTGTTTATAAGAGAGATTTAAGGTTTTATGTTGGTCCTTATGGCCTTTAAAAGCCACATTTCTTGTGCAAAGTTCTTTTCATTTTGATCTACTCTTTAAACTAAGTTGTTTTCAAGAAAACTTAGTAACATCACTCTTCATTCACCCTCTCCCTCCATATTAACCTCTAACTTTTATTATCTAACTCCCTATGCTTCCCTTTCCCTACTATTATAACACCATGGTGTATAAACCCTAAGCATTCTATAAATATCCCCTCCTTGGCACTATTAGCCATATGTTTCACTACCAGGGAATCAAATTGGCATCTGGTCAGTCTGAGAACCCAAGCCTAACACGCTCATCCATCACAAGCTCATCTACTTAGCCAACCCTTCATTTTTCCTAAAAGAAACCTTGAAAAAACCCTTTTGCACCCTTATACCCGCTCAAAAACAAAAAAATGCATGAAAACCCACTTTCCCCGCCTTATCCTAAGGTCGAGACCCATTTCCACTTTTGTATGAAATTCCATAGAAAACCCATCTTATCCTAAGTTTTGTGATATGCGCACCTTTATGAAAAAACATCAGAAAAACATGCAAATACGCGAATATTTCCAAAGTCTCGCCTGGGCACAGATCCCATCGAAAAATCATTTTTTAATCCCCACCCGACGCCGTATCACCCGTGCAGATCATCGGCCCGATAACCGTCCGATCAAGGCCTTTTTATCCAATGGCTGATGATGATATCGGATCGGCCCCGAAGTCCGGACGATATCGTCTGATATCTGTCAGTCGCTGACGTCAGGCCGGGTCCACGTGTCACCTCCAAGTTCTATCGGAGCCCCCTCTGACAGATTCCCTTCCGTATAAGAGCCGGTCCGATATTTCGCCACCTGTCTGCCAACGTCAGCGCTCCCTCACTGCCTGCGTCAACGCCACGACCGCGCGCCCCGTCCACCATTACTCCACCTGTCTGCCACCTCACTACCCCCGTGGACTGGTCATAGGCCGCCACGTCACCTGATGACATCATGCTGACGTCATTCGACCCTGACCCACCTGGTGACGTCATGCTGACGTCATCCAAAAAGGTGTGAATGACCCAAAAAAGCCATATTTTATCAATTTTCGCATTCTTTTCGCACTTTTGGAAAAAACGATTGTTTCACTCTCTGCATGCGTTTTACGATCATTTTTCACCAAATTTCTCAGAATCAACCAAGAGACCTCCGCATGCCTACCCACCTACATTGGTGACCCGGCCCATCGATTTACCAGGTATTTTTCCATACAAGTCTTCTCCAAACCTGGTTTTTCTCTGTAATAACAAAAAAGCTCATTTAGAGTACAAAAAATGCATAATTCACCAGAAAATTAAATGAACCCAGCTCCCACTTGAAAAGTTAACGGTCAAAATTCATTAGCCGAGCCATTTGGATTGAACTTTCATTGAAAACCTACATTTTCCCTTCGCGCAGTCGTGAACTAAAACCCGGAACCTTCATTCAATTATTGAGAAAGGTCTGTTAAAAACCAGAAATTTGCCTTCCCAAATGACTAAAACGGTATTTCAATTGCTGTAACTCACCCTGTTACCCTTCAACTTTCAATTACCTCTTCACTCAGACAACGTTCTTTCCTATTTTTCAATCGAAGAAAAAGAAGCCCATATACAAAACAGAATCCAAGAAATCATGGAGACTCTAGTTGCACCTGTGGCCCTCAATGTTGCCCCTTTGAATGCCCCTTAGAGAGAGCTGGAGTAGCAGGATTTGGCAGACTTGGACTACCAAATCTCAGAGGACTCCTCATCAAAAAGTAAGTTCCACCTCCACCTGCTGAATGAGCTTAAGGCCAAACATAAGAATGGCACAGACATATTAGGCATTTGGGATTCCTTCCTCCCAATTTTCAGGCTCCCTCAGGTCAACCAATTCCCTGACCTGATTCATCTGTGTGCTATCTGCTATGACCCCATTCAAAGAGCTGTGCTTGACCCTTCAGGCTCAGTTGTATTCTACATGACCCCTGAGGCCAATAGAGAAGTGCTACAGTTCAAGACTCATAAGAAATTGGTTCCCTTGTCTCTATTGGATTTGATCGACCAAGGAGCTAAGATGCTAACAAATGCACAAATCATAAAGCTCAACCAATTGTTCATTAAAAACTCTGACACTGTGCTGTACCCTCCTATTTTTTATGGTTACCTAAATCAACTGGGTGTAGATCTTGCAGACATGATCAGTTCCATCTTGGGGTACAAATTAGTTGAATTTATTGATGAAACTGTACTAGTGATGATGACTATGTTTTCCCCTGGCAAGAGTCCAATCTATTATGATTATGCCACATACATCTCAGATAAGATGCATGAGAAATTTTTGAACCTGTCAAGAGAGAAGGTGTTCAGATACACCTCCTACATCTACCACCTCATTCTATATCATCAGCATGAGAAGTTCTCCTTCATTGTTAAGAGAACAGATGCACAAGGCAATCCAAGGTCAGTAGTGTACTAGACCTCAGTGTTTCATAGCAGAACCTACTCTCCATACACATACTATGAATTCATAGACCTCTTCATCCACCCAGCCATGTCTTTACTCCTAAGCTCGCCTCCTCCAAGACTGACTGATGAGATGCAGAGAATCCTGCAGTTATCCAAGGTGTACAGCATTGGGGATTGGTACTTTTACCAAAACTACACCGTAATCAGAATATATGGGTGTGAGTTACCCCCATACAGATTGCCCAAGTATGTGCCTATGAGATTATTTGCCCTTGAATATTTCAGGCAATTTGGGAATGCTGATATGGTACACTTTGTAGGCAAGGGCAAGAAGGCATAGCTAAAGGTGAAAAATCAATTGGGCCACCTTGTCTTGAACAAAAGGGAAGGCTGGAAAGAAGCTGATAGAAAGCTAGAATGCCTTGGCCTGAAAACCAGATTCCTTTGTAAACCCTATGACCCTAATCATTCCCTATCATTCAGAAGGCTAAAATATAAGCTCTCTAGCTATGACCATGTGAGTTTGCCCCACATTGAAAAATTTGCCAACCAGCCAAAATGGAAAAGGGGCACACTAGAGGAACCGGTCACACAAGAAGAACTGAATGAAAGAGCTAGAAGGCATCTTCTGAAATTGGCTGACTTGGAACCTCCTCCACAGGTATTCGCTCTGCTAAAGCCTCAAGCAGGAGCACCTGCCTCATCATCTACAGCACATCAAGAGACAGTCCAAACCACAAGCCAACCTCAGAGCAAAGGCAAGGAGAAGGACATGGAAGAGCAACAGGCACAGGAGGGACAGGTGCAGCCACCCCAACAGGTACAGCAGCAAAAAGAGAAACAGGTACAGGGGGAACAGACATCAGAGGCCCCAATGGCCACACAGCAGTAGCCAGCACAAATGGCACCCCCAAGGCAAGATTCAAGGATTGACTCCTCCGTCCTCCAAACCCCTCAAAGGGAGGACGTAAACAGAAAAAGAGACAGAGAAACTCCCCTTACTGCAACACCAAACCAAGGGGAGAAAAGGCAAAGGCTAAATCCTTTCTCTGAAGAGGAAATGCCAATAGGGAAACCTTCAGGTACAGGCCTGCCTAGCATGGAGGCCTCAGCCAACTCCTTCCAACAAGAGCAAGACAGGGCAGCAGTAGGAGAAGTGAGCTCCTCAGGACAAAGGAGGGAAGGTGAGAAAAGCATTAAGCAACAATTTAAAGACATCAAAAGCAGAAATGAACCATTAAAGCTACAACTATATAATCACCTATTGAAAATGGCCCCTACGAACCAGCAAAGGCTCATGTCTGCATATGATGCACATGAAGGAAAAATGATCATGAGCCATTTTACACCAACAATGCAGCAACCACAATCAGCTGCACATTATATAAGGACCAACGTGGAGGTCCTGTCCAAAGACATCCACCCAATGGATCAAATAGAATTGCACAAACAAACGGGTGAGATGGTCTATGCCACATTGGCAGATAAAACCCTGGTGAACTATAGGCTACAAAATAGTCTGAATAACACAACTGCACAACTTGAGCTGGAAAGGGATTCCTCTCAAGCTAAAGACAATAGGATCAAAGCTCTGGAGGAAATCATAATCGAGCTTGGACATGATCCTAAAGATGTCAAGGCAGTGCAAGAAATTCTGAAGCTGAGGGATGCTGATATGGTAACATTAAGAAAGATGTTAAAAATCCCAGCAACTCTTCATCCTCAAACAGAAGAGATTTCCCAGCTCAGGCAAGAGAAGGATGCAGCTGCTATGCTGATGACATTATACAAAGAGCTCATCCACACCCAAGAAAAGCTGTAGGAATTAGAGGCTACCCTGCAAGCAGCGTTACAGCAAAAGGAGGCAGGGAAAACCTCAGAACCTCCTCCACAAACAATAAATCTTGAGGAAATCCCTCAAACCAATGCCCCTCCCAGCCAGCAGGTACAGCAGGCAGCACCATCCACCTCAGCACCAACAACAGAGCAAGCTGAAAGCCTAGACATGCAAAAGCTGAGGAATGAAATTCAAGTCTTGGAGTCTCAGATGTTAGAGCTAAATCAAGCCAAGGACAGTCTGGCGAAAATAAATGAGAAATATGACAAGTCCAAGTAGAATGTGGCTGAAAGAGAAAGGGAGGTGAAGGCCCTCAAGAAAAGGATAACTGAGCTAGAAAAAGAGCTCACACTAGACAAGGTCACATCTGAGCTCAAAAGGGTCGTGTGGGGAAATATTGGTCAGTCCATCACAGATCAGTGGGAGTATATTGAGGCCATTCATGAGCAAATAATGCTCATTGGAAAAGCACACAGAGAGATACAACGGGCAAGGGCATCTCTAGGCAGTATGCCTGAGATTGCCACTAGAATGATAAACGTGCTAAACTACAGAACAAGCTCCCAGCTCATCAAAATGGGAATTGGAAATAGGACAGAGACCATTTCACTGATCAAAAGGGTCCTGACATTAAGAAACCTGATTCAGACCCTGGAAAGAAGAACCCAGGATATGCAAGCAGACATCAACAAATTCCAGAATAGGTTCATGGCATTGCAAAACAGGGGTCTGCCTAGCCTGCTGGAGCCATCAGGAAAGTTGCTCTCACGTGAAAAATATGCTAAGAGAGTGAACACCTTTGCTGGGAATCAAATTTCAGAGGCAGCTAGTTCATCAGCAGAAACAGGAGCAGTAACAGGGCAGATCCTCTTCAACAGGGTAGAAAGTTTGTTTTTTATTATGAATGAAATCACACACTTGTTTGATGAGCCTCCCCATTTTTACAAGTATACAGAGGCCGATGAGACCATGGGGTCAATTTTGAGGCATCAATTGCCTACACCGAATGTATGGGAAAATTTGAATACAATGACTGTTAAATCAAAGTCAGTAATTATGTTATTACTTTTTGAAAAAATTTAAATTTTCCATACACAGGAAGTAAAAGACACATTAGCATATGCAGAAAGAGGCTGAAGCCAACTCAGCACAAGTATTCGGCCACCACAACAGCACTAGCAGTCACAGGTGACAGGGCCGAGAAGCTACAGGAAGACACAGCTGCACAGACACGTCATTCAACAGTTATAACAAAGTGCTCAACCGACTCCGTGAGCTCCAAAGGTCAACTTGTTCTGACAGGAGTTAAGAGCCTTTAATGTTTCATTAAAGTTTGTAATAACTTTCTATCTGCAATTTACGTACGAGTTAATGAAGATATTTTCCCTCTCAAATGACTCAATGCCTGAGATATTTTGTATGGGACTGCTATATATTCCCCCTCGCACTTGTTAGTAGGGGTTGGACATTGGATGTAGAAGATTGTTCATATCTATTCTGCTCTTCGTTTGCTGTAATCCTCAGAGAAGTAATACAAAGGATGATGGAATTTCCAAAGCTCTATACCTCTTGATGTTTTGCTGGTGTTTAGCTGAATTTTGCAGGATTCCTGCATATCTCATGACTCAATACGTTTCTCTTATAATTATTTGTTATGTGTTTGTTATGTTTCATATATCTTTCATGTTTCCCATGTTTACACAGTTAATAGATAGGAAAAAGAATAGTTCCAGGACTTAATCACAGATTACCCTGAACTCAATCTAAGCTATTTTAAATGTCTTTTCTTCAGTTATGGTAATGAAAGTGTAATTCTTAATTGCTACCTTTCACACTATATTATCGCAGTGATCTATTGTTTCAGGAATTCAAGTTTGCTACTGAGGGATACATCCCTTTCTCACATCCCAGCTTAGTGAAAAATTCTTAACTGCTTTTCACTAGTTGTTTACACTCCATTATCACAATTTAAAGTTTGTTTCATGAAATATCTAAATGGCCCTGTAACTCCAGCTGCACCAAACTCAGGATTTCAAGAAACCGACAGCCATAGACTCCATTGCCCAATGGATAAATTTTACCTGCAGAACTACAAATTTAAAGTTTCAGAAAGACATCCTCCCAACCAAAACATAAACTAAAAACCTCAATTTCATAACTAGCCTAAAATTTCCATAGAACAGAGACAAACCTTAAAGAGAGAGCCCTCTCTGATTACAGCTGGGCTAGAAGCTGTAATCCAAAGATTGGTTAGTGGTTACTCCGGCCGTATTCCCTTGGGAGTCATAGGGAACAACCTGGGTGTTAACATAAATGGCGACTCCACTGGGGAACTCTTCAGGATTTAGATCATACTGTATGTCTGCTAAAATTACACTTAAAATCTGAATATCAGTGAAGAAGCCTTTAAAGCTGTTTCTGTACCAACACTTACAGCCTCAAGGAAGAGTTGATTCAGATATCCTTTATACTCATTTGGAGATACATAGAGCCTTTCAAAATCCTGTCTAGTCTTTGCTATACAAAATTTTCCAAAAACTCAAAAACACTAGCTCAGAAGCTGGCTCCCAAGAAGAATCTTCGGTACACTAGGGAAAATCCTGACCCAAACCCTCCTACTGTCTTTGAAAATCCTAATACAATCTTTAAATTCATCAAGAAGCAGCAAGGACCAGATAATCTTGCTAACCTCAGTCCAGAGGGAATTCACCCCAACCCCATCTCCACTCCAATAAAGGTCCTTTTTCGCTCCACCCCCAATTCCCCTAGTTCTCCATCCACATCTCAAAGCCCTCCTCCCACATCCTCATCCCCCACACATACTCTCTTGACCAATGCTCTAAGTTCTGCCATACCTATTACCCCTGTGGTACCCGTTGTTCCTTTTATCCCAGTTGTCCCTGTCAATCCCCCAAACGTTGTGAATATGGCTATGAGATATGCACCTCTACAATTACCTGCCAATCCTATGGCTTTACCTCAGGATTACTAAGCCAAAATCTCATATTTTGACTCCACTGGCCCTTACTCTACTATTAAGCATGCCAAGAGAATGCAAGATCATTTTGAGAACTATGAGACAGATGATCAGAGTGTAAGGATGAGAATTTTTGTCCAAAGCTTAACAGGTGATGTCCGAACTTGGTTCAGGTCACTTCCTGCAAATACCATCACAAACCCTGATGAGCTTTACCAAGCCTTCACCAACAGATGGGAGAAAAAGAAGGACCCCTTACATATACTTGGTGAATATGACATGATTAAGAGAGGTCCTCAAGAGACAGTTCTGGAGTACTGTGCTAGGTTCAATAATGTATACAATGCAATACCCCAAAATTTAAGACCTCCTGATTTAGCCTTATACAAATTCCTTGATGGATTTGACCCTGACATGGCTTATCAATTAAAAGAAAGAGCCCCTCAAACCCTTGAAGAAGCACAAAAGGTTGCTGTCACAGTTGAGGCCAACCTAATTGCTAAGAGGAACAGGGCAAGATTGGAAAAAAGAGTTGCCTTCAAAGAGGAACCCTCAGCCTTTGACCAGAAATTGGATGCAATA
>APFE030905437.1:16862-38118 GCA_000404065.3 Pinus taeda
TTTGTCATGGAACCCATCCCGAGCTCATAAAACTCCTTGGTCTTTTCGTCATAATATCTCAAAACACATACTTCTTCCTGAATATATTTTCAAACTCACCCAAAGTCAACTTCTCTTCTCTGATACCTATGAAATTCTTAATATCTTCCCACTAGATTTTTGTTTTTCCTTTGATATTAAATGTGGCTAGCTTGGCTTTCATCTTCTCTGAGTAGTCATGTAATCTGAATAATTTCCTCATCCCAAGAAGCCATGCTTATGCATATTTTGATTTATTTATTTCCCCATCAAAAGTAAGTTATCTTTCTTTAATTCCTCTAGAAAATACTCACTCCTCCTATGATACTAGTGGTGATGGTGATGATGTCTCCTAGAACAAGAGCTAGAATAAAACCCATCTATACTAGTCCTCTTGTTAGGTGTATCCAAGAGCCTGCCACTCCTCACTATATCCTCTCTGTCCAACCTATACCCTTTCTAGGACCTACTACCATTTTCCTCATTAGTCATCTCTTGTTGCCTATCTACATGACTGGTCCCCAACTGTCCCTTCTTTTGCAACTCTGAAAGGCTTTAAAGAATCATTTCATTGACTTCAGCTTTATTTTCCTGAGCCTTTGCAATTCTTTCTTGTGCCTCAATCAACCTATTATTATCTTCTTTGCAACTTCTAATATTTTCCCTTAGACTCCTCAATATGCCTGATATACTAGGAGAACGCTCTTCTCCTTGTTGGTCAACTTACTTTTCCCATTCCATTTATTTCACATCAGGCCTATATGAGGAGTCATGTGAACTGTAATCCACCATTTCTATCTTCATCTCTGATCTTCTATTTCTTGCAAACAAGCCATTTTATTTATACCAAATAGAAGAAATAATCAAAATCATACCTAAATGTATCTCACGAGAGGATTTTACATCTGCACAAGTCAGTCCAGATTAGCATGATATATAGTAATAACAACAACATATCAACATCATGTATGAATAAAGATGACAATACAAAACTGAAACAACAACTACCTTCATGATAACCATAACCACCTAAATTCACCATGAGCTCCAATACTGTAAATCTCACTTTTATACCACTCTATAACATTGGTTCTAGAGTAAGGTTTACATGGAACGAAACTACTTAGACACCACCCTGTAACCACCCCTCCCCACATCTACCCACTTTAACAAGCTCTCTAGGGTAAACATGAGATGAGAGTTACCATGACATGACTCAACATCCAAGTTCCATTTATGGAGGTGTGGTCTACTAACTGGATACTTAGTCATACCTCTCAGGGACACTTAATCACCCAGATGTTAGACAACATCCATTGATGATCTAATATTGAGTTGGAAATTATTTTTATGTTACCTCACAACCCAATTGCATGCATGCCAAGTTGTGCATATGACTATAAGGCTCTAGATGCACGCACATGCCTTCCTCCATGTCGTTGCATCTCAAATTTCCTAGTTCAAAGTGTGCAACTAGAAACCCTGATCCATATTTTTAGGATCAATTCCCAGCCAACTACCTAGAACTGCTCAAAATCCTCCAAAATCACCTTAATCACCTACAAGAGTCATTAATCATTTTTATTTATTCAATTTGTACTCAAAATTATCAAATACATTAAAATAATTTAGACAAACACTTTGTGATCAAGGTACCTATAGGCCCTAAATGCATAGTTTCATCAGAGAATCATCATGAAGGCTTCCTGCCCCCTTTTACTAGCCACAATAACATACATTAGCCTATGGATTCATATCAAGTAGCCAATAACTCATTTAACCATGGAATGTATCCATAACAAGAGCACATCATAAAATAGGAAATACACCATGCATATAACCAACATTCAACCAGAATAGAACCATGACTAACTAGTCATAAAATCATATATAATATTAGAACTTTTGCTCATTATTCCCAATAAGAATTAATACATAATAACATATGCAAATACGAACCAAGTTAGGGACTTCCACATACCACCTGACCATAGATTAGGTTGAACCAAATATCTCTTTCATCCAATCACCCTCGTGCCATATTCCAAGCATGAATGTGGGATCTCATGGGATAAAAATAAATAAAACCAACCATGGCATCTAGAGGCTAAACCACCTCAACCCTCAACCATAGTGATTTCACCTAAACCGATCCAAAGTTCACCAAACCAACACAAGCTTGGATGTATAATAATTTCTTCACCATACCCAAAGGAATTTTCCTATATCCACCCAATTTTCAAGGGCTTGCCTGAGAAAACCATCTCCACCCCCAACTCTTGGGACTTTTCTTGAGACCACATCGATTGGATCCAAAATCTTCCTACAATCCAAAGCTCAATGAAGAATGGATCCCATCACACCATGGCTATCCATGAAATGGAAAGGAAAGCTGTAACCACTATCAATCCAAGAAAATCCCATGCTAATGAAAAAAAAAGTAACCAAATAACCAAATGCATGCACCATGCATTCAAACCCTAGCAATGAAATTACACATGCAACCTATTACCTACAAAATCTTCATGATGTAATTGCTCCTTTTTTCTTCTCCTTTCACTAACTTTATTTTCTTTGTTTTTCCTTTGCTTTACCTATGTTTTCTTGCTTGAGTCCTCCTTGTGTCCCAATGCTCGTTCTCTCTATTTTAGAGTTCTATTTCTGAAAGTGATCAAAAGTTGTCAACTATTTCTCAAATTCCTTTTTGTCATTGATTTCTAATGTTTCTTCCTTTTCCTTTTCCTTTTTCTTTCATTTTATTTCATTTTCTCTCCAATTACCCTTGCATGCATATTATTTTCTCTTCATCTTCCTTTTCTCCTATATTTTTCATTTATTTATGATATTAAATTGTGATTTATTGCCTTTTTCCTTTTCTAATGCCAATGCCAATTTGCATAGCTAATAATTAACCACAAGTGATACCCACTATAATGTTTCTCCCCACCATTCAACTTAAAAGATGTGTCCCATGACCTTGGTCTTATTTTTTCTTTAATTTCCTTTATTACATGAAATTGTAACCGAGGGTTCTTACAATGGTCCATTTCATTTCGTTTCAAACAAGAGAGTTAAGAGTGGTTCATTTCCATAAGAAAATGATAGGTGACTAGATCTTGAGAAGTTAGAAAATAAATATTTATGGATTGATGAACAATAATTTCAAGAATAAGCTACAGTGATGGCAGATGACCAATAAAATATTGCTATGGAGACTCCTATGCTTAAAGAAAGGAGATTGAAAAGGGACATACTAGTTAAAATGGTTGAACAACTTGAAGGAAAAGGGGCCCGAATTGAAGAGGAGGAAATAGAAATTAAAGATATGCAATTGAAATAACCACCATCTAAGGAACCTACCTTTCAGATGAAATTATTGAACCCAAGTTGGACTACATCATCATAATGTGAAATGGTAGAAGGAACAACAATTTTTTCTCCTAGTGGTGTGGAGTCACTATTGCGTACTCCACTAAAATCTAACGACCTTTCATAAGTTAATAGATGGAATTTTGCCGTCACTCCAATGGACCTTGCTTCAAAGGCTCGTTGGTGAAACTCAGTTAGAAAATATAATGAAAAAATATTCATCAGATATTTGAAACATGCCCCTCATTGGATAACGAAAGGACAAGGGTCGAATCATCAATTGGCGTTCTAATGCATCCATATTTGGATAACTGATGGACAAGGTGGTCATATTTCTAACACCATGTCGTAGGTGTCTACATTGTAATGCAATGAAAATGACTTCATATAGCTGACCTATCACATGATGTTGTGACATCAAATAATTACCAGATAATTACAAAATCTGATGAGATTTCTCTGATGAAACCACATCAGAGACTTGATGGGTAAGTGTGAAACCCAATGGGTGTTCTCTAATGATAGGCCATTAGAGAGTACAAAATAGGATGATATTTTTTCAACAATGTAGAGTCAGAATTCTGATGAATAGTTACAAAATCTGATAGTGGCAATGATGTGGCATCGAAGATTCAATGAATATGTACAAAATACATTGAGAGTTTTTCGATAAATATGTGTCAGAAATTCGACAGAAGGAAACCATATCTAATGATGTTGTTACACATTCGTTGAGATATTTCTAATCATTATGCGTCAAAAATATGATTGATCTAGATTTAAAGAGGAAGGCAACAAGTTATAGAGATAACCATAAATACAGATATGCAGCGGAAATAATACTTCATTTCATGAATGTAAAATACTGAAATATGCTTACAAACAGAAATGGAAATAAACCAGCTAGGGCAATGGTAGCTTACCTCTGAGAAGAGATGTGGTGGCTACATGCCTCTGAACTCTGTTACAATGAGGCTCGAAGGCCTATTTATTGTTGAAAAACAATGGAAAATCCTAAACATCCAAAAACCTAACCCTAGAAGATGAAATGCCAAACTGTGGGCCTCGTTTGGGTAAATTGGTACATCAACTTCCTGGGGTCATAAATTTGGCATCCGATCTCCATTTGACGCATACAATACCTCATTAGAAATATCTATCCAAGGAATATAACTTTGGGAAGAGAAACATCGGTCCACAACCCATGTTGCTCCCCTTTTTCCCAAAAAATGTCATTTAGGGCCTTAAAACGACTTCGGAAGTTCAGGACCTGAAAAAACAGCTATAAATAGTAAATTGTGCTACAATTACAGAAACTGAAAAACTGAAAGAGATAGTTGTGGGGGTCCAAGTGGGATAGGTGGGTGGCCCCCAACATCCACCTGGATCAATGATGGAGGTAAACCATATCTATTGGTGCCACTTTGCATCTGACGGATATGGTGTTGGAAATCCAATAACTTTTGGAATATTAAAAAAAAGCAAGCATCAACATGTTGTCGAACATTTTGTTACTATCTCATTAGAGAAATTTTGAAGTAAAAAATGGGCCTCAAAACAAAAATGTAAAAAAAAATCAAATTTATAAGAACCAATAGTATACAATATGATGATTTCAACCATGAGGGATGATTCACCAATTTTGGAGTAAAAGGGAGAAAATATAAAAAAAATAAAAATTAAAGATGTAGAAACTATTTTTTGAACTCGTATTTTGAACTTATATCCCTACGATTTTACTCAAATTTTGAGCAGGAGCACTCATTGTATGAGGAATTTAATTTTTCATCCAAGGAGTACCCATGTTGCATACCTTCGATGGACCTTACCACATGAAAGATGTGAAATACATGAAAACAATGATTGCAATCATGAGTGTTGTCGCTGAAAATTTGAGTAAAATAGTAGGGAGATCATTTGAAAATACGAGTTTATGTTAGGTCCTTATACTATTAGTGTAACCCCTTATTGTTATTAGTGAAACCCCCTTATTATATTGTTATGCCCATGTAGACCCCATATTGTTATTATTCTGCCCCATAGAAGCCCACTATTGTTATTATTGTGCCCTTACATTATTATTGTTATGTCGGCTTTGATTATATTATGACTCCTTAGACTCCTATATATAGAAAGGAGGTCTTGTCATTTGTAGCATCCAATAATTGTTCATTTGTGTAATGTAAAGGAGTTTTCCCCCTCGAAGAGGCTAATTTCTAAGATGTTGATCTATCTTTTCTGTCTTTTTGTGAGCTAGTTTCATAACATTTGGTATCAGAGCTTTGGATTCTAGGGTTTCGCTGCTCCAAATAGGTCATCATAGAATTTTCGTTATAACGTTTTTTATGTGACGATTCAGAAGCTTAAGAAAAACCCAATTGAGAAGTAATCTCACTGAACCTCAGGTCTGAATTTCTGATCTTGTCTCACTATATTTTCAGAGATCTGATTTGAGGAAGTTGGGGGTTTTGCAAGCTCCAGAATTCAATCTCAAATAGGTCATCATGGCATGTTCTTTATAATTGTTTTTCTACAAAGTTTTCAACTCTGAAATTAAATCCCATTTGAGCCGAACCCTTGGTGAAGCTTGGTACCGAATTTCAAATCTTATTTCGCTATAGTTTCAGAGATACAGTGCAAGAAATTTAGGGTTTTTGCATGCGCCTAAATTACATCCCAAACATGTGACCTTGGGAAAATCGTCATAACTTTCTATCTGAGCATCATATTGAATGTCGTAAAAAGTGATAGAAAGAATATGAATTGTAGTTTGTTGGGTATCATTTTCCAAAACTAAGGTCGAAACTGTGACACATGGCACTTTGTACAAGTTCGCTCTTTTGAACCATTCTATAATTAGGTCATCACGGGAGATTGGGCATAACTCTTCCTTCAGGAATCCAATTGTGATCAGACTTGTGGAGTTAGAAAGAGGACTCGGAGGTCTCTAATAGGATGAAATGAAATAACTTAATGATCTAAAATTACAGAGTTACAGTCGTTTCAAGATTGAGCTCCTAAAATCAAGAAAAAATGTTATAAGGAAGTTTGATGTCAAGGATCCAGTAAATTGGATACTACAGATGGAGCAATATTTTGATCTAGATGAAGTGAAACTATTACAAAAGGTACATATTGCATATTTATATTTAGAACCGAATCAATTTTTATTGTATAAAGGGATTTGTTCTCATAAAGCACTAGTCACTTGGTCAATTTTCACGGAAGAAATGATAACACATTATGAGGATACAAAGAGTAACACCTTCTTTAGCT
This sequence comes from Pinus taeda, assembly GCA_000404065.3. NCBI lineage: Eukaryota > Viridiplantae > Streptophyta > Pinopsida > Pinales > Pinaceae > Pinus > Pinus taeda. Next base: position 23,526 of record APFE030905437.1, read on the forward strand.
AATTGATAAATCTCAAACAAAAGGGTTCAATGGTAGAGCACATTGAGGACTTCTAAAAATTGAATATAAGGGTAAATGGTATTCCAGAGAAGAAAATGATTGATGTCTTCATAGGGACTTTAAAGGATAACATTCAACATGAGGTTCATCTTTGGGAACCTGATTCATTGGAGAAGGCATTCAAGTTGGCAAGAAAAATTGAAAGCGGAATTATGGAAACAAGGAATCCCACCACTCATAACTATAAATATGGAAATTTTTTTACTCCTATCCTTCCACAACCTACAAGGTTTAGACCACAACAATTGGAAGAAAAAAGAGAAAAAGGGATTTGTTACATTTGTGATAACAAATACACTAAAGGTCATAAGTGTGCTGAGAATAAATTATTTTACATAGATTGTGAAGAGGAGGAAGGAAAGGATCAAGAAACATCAAAAGAAGAGGATATACACTAGGAAACAACCCCATAGAAAGAAGAAATGAATTTGACCATATCTTGTAAAGCATTGACAAGAATTACCACTCCTCAAACTCTCAAGATAGAAGGACATATCAAGAAGAAAAGGGTTCAAGAAGTGAAAGATCACCTCTAGAAAGAAGAAATGAATCTGACCATATCTTGTAATGCATTGGCCAGAATCACCACTCCTCAAACTATCAAGATAGAAGGACATATCAAGAAGAAAAAGGTAATAGTGTTGATTGATTCAGGTAGTACCCATAATTTTATTCATTGTCAGATAGCCAAGGAATTGAATTGCTTCCTATATCCAACACCAGAGTGTCAAGTGGAGGAACCATAAATTACTCAGGAAAGTGCCATAATGTCAAGCTAGCCATGGGAGAATATGTATTGAATATCCCAATGTTTTCCATTCCAATGGTTAGTGTTGATGTTGTACTAGGAGTCCAATGGCTACCATCCTTGGGTACAATAACTTTTAATTTTCAAAAACATTTCATAAAAAAAAATTCTGAAGGAAAGGATGTTGAATTAAGGGGTATCATAGGGAAACCGAGAAATATAATTAGCTCTAACAGAATGATAAAGCTTCTAAATAAAGAAAAAAGAGGCGTAATTTCACAATTATGTTCACTAGAAGTTCCCACATCAAAATCATCTATTTCTCCAGGTCTCCAAAAAGTCTTGGAAAATCATTCTAAGGTATTTGAGATTCCCAAAGGCCTCACACCTATTCATGATCATGATCATTATATTCATTTGATTTCAGAAAGTGTTCCTCCAAACATCAGGCCTTACAGATATCTATATGCACAAAAGAGTGAAATTAAACGTATGGTTGTAGAAATGCCAGAGGCTAGTATAATTCAACCTAGTCAAAGTTATTTCTCTGCTCCAATAGTATTGATGCACAAGAAGGATGGGTCATGGCACATTTGTCCGGATTATAGATAGCTCAACAAACTCACTATTAAAGATAAATTTCCCATTCATGTCGTTGATGAATTATTGGATGAATTGCATGGATTAATTTACTTCACCAAGTTGGATCTTCGTTTAGGATATCATCAAATAAGAATGAACACTCAATACATTATGAAAACAACATTATTGAAGAAAGATGCATTTTCATGGACTCCAGAAGCAACGAAGGCCTTTGAACATCTTAAAGAGCAAATGTGCCAAGCACCGATCTTAGCTATGCCAGACTTCACAAAAACCTTTATTGTGGAATATCAGGAAATGGAATTGGTGATGTTTTAATGCAAGAAGAAAGACCCATTGCTTTGAGAAGTCATCCAATCAAAGGAAAGTATTTACCCAAAGCTATTTATGAGAATGAAATGTTGGCAAGACTACATGCACTTAAGGAATGGCGACCTTACATAATGAGAAGATCGTAATTCAAACAATATTACTAGAACTTGACGAGGAAGGAAAAATCATATTGGAAGTTGGGGTTGTCACAGAAAGAAGAACTCAATAGCTACAAAATCGAGCAATTTCAGAGTATCTCATCAAGTGGAAGAACTTACCCGCTGAAGATTCCACATGGGAGGACAAGAATTTTATACAGAAGCATCCAAAACTACTCAAGCATTGAGGACAACACTTTTTGAAGGAGAGGGGAATGTTAGGTCCCTATACTACTAGTGTAACCCCTTATTGTTATTAGTGCAACCCCCTTATTATGTTGTTGTGCCCATGTAGTCCCCATATTGTTATTATTGTGCCCCATAGAAGCCCACTATTGTTATTATTGTGCCCCATAGAAGCCCACTAGTATTACTATTGTGCCCTTACATCATTATTGTTTATTTGGCTCTGATTATATTATGTCCCCTTAGACTCCTATATATAGAAAGGAGGTCTTGTCATTTGTAGCATCCAAGAATTGTTCATTTGTGTAACATAAAGGAGGTTGCCCTCTCGAAGAGGCTAATTTCTAAGGCGCTGATCTATCTTTTCTCTCTTTTTGTGTGCTAGTTTCATGACAGTTTAACAAGTAGTTTTTTCTTTTTTCCCTCAAAACCTTGATGAGGCAATCTAATTTTATTTTATTATTTCCACTATTATTTTATAATGTTCCTTAGGAGGCCCATCTTAAACCTCAAAATTTCTCTAATGTAAATATTGATTTGAGTATGACTTAACTAAAGCCATCAGGGAATATTTTTGCCTCTCAAATTCTCTAATCAACCATTCACATCAATTAGGGGTGAATGCATGAAGATAAGTTACACTTTTGGGCCAAACGTGGTGATTAAATTTTCAAAATTTTCCTCTTTTATCAATTTGAAGCCCTCAAAATTCATATAAGCACTATGAATTTCAATTCGTAGTAAAAAGACAAATTGTGGAGAATTATGTTTTTGTCCTAATTATATTTTTTGCAAAAATATTTAATGTCGCATAGTATGTTAATTTTCCATTAAATGGAAATGCATGTCCTTGCAAATTTTTAGACATTGTAAGAGGTATGTGTGTGTTCACGTAAATAACTTGTTCTAAAATATATATATATTATATATTATATATATAATATATATATTTATATATTATAATATATATATAATGTTGGCATTATGACACTTGTTTGGCTCTATGACATAGGTGTTGTCCTTGATGGCAACTTACTCAAATGGCAGATCACAGTTTAGGCTCTCAGAATGAAAGAAAATGAGGTATACCCAGGTTACTCATAACAAAGTTGCGTACACACGCAGGATTACCGTTCAAAAGGTGCGTATACGTATGCACGCACTTTCATGCAAAGAAAAGCACGTACATGTGGGAAATCTTATGATTGGTCCATGGTATTTAGTCCAACATATTTGAACCTATGGTTTTGGTCCTTGGTATTGCATCCAAAGTGTTGAACCCAGGTATTGGGTCCTAGTGTTGGTTCTCAATGGTTTTGGACCATGGTTCGAGTAAGGCCAAAGACTATAAAAAGGAAAGGAGATCATTTGGCAAGGGAATCAACTCAAGTTGAATATCTTAAGAAGAGAAAGATCTGGAATACTAGTGATTGGTTTGTGATGTGTAGTTGGATCTGAACCAAGGAGAAACCTGAACGTTACAAGAGAGATAAGCTCTATTGATGGATCGAGATCTTAAGGCTTGAATAGTAGTATTGTTATCACCCCAAGAAACTCTCCTAGGTTGTATCTCATAGATGCTCGGGAACATTACAAACTCAACCAAATGTTGGAAAAATGGTGGATGAATGAAAGAAATGTTGTATACTGAAGCCAGATAACCACTCCTACTATTCTTAACCGTAGACATGGGTGAACACCGCCAGACTACAAGGCTTTAGACCACCAATTACTCACAGTTCAAGGAAAATGTGATGATGGAGAATACTGATCACACCAGCAGATGCACAAGACCATGTGATGGCCGGCTGCAACCAGTAAAGAGGTCTGCAAATCTATTTCTTAACACACAGACAGGATGACAGCTCTATGGCATTAAGATAAAAGAAACCCGCATAACGCATTCAATGATACATATAAGATTCTAACATGGAGGTGGGATGACAGCCCTTCTAATGCTAAATATCAAGAGCACATGAACAATGCATAACATGCACAGCCTGGAACAAAGAAGAAGTGGAAAGTGAGCAATTAACAGCAAAAGAAGCTTGTATTAGCTGAAAATGAAGACCAGACACTGCATGTATCACAATAGTTATAGTCTCTAGAAGTTGAACCTTACATCAAAAATAACATTCATCAACCATCATCCCAAACCACATCTGTCTTCTGGGTATATATAGAGTTTGTTTACAAAAATATCTACTATCCTATGCATGGAGGGGTCATAATGGACCACCAACCACATTAAATATCTGATAAAAATCTCTGCTACAATCTGATGCTTGAATAAATATATTTGACATTTTCTGGTACTTGGCTATCCTTCCTGAGCAGGTAGAATGTCCTATGGAAGAATGATCCATAACTGATCAATGTTGTGAACTACACGAGGAGTGTCCTTTTGTTCTTTGGCCATAGTGCTCTTGAATGTGGTAGTTGAAGAGTAACTATGCCTAGTACAGGTAGTTGGCCACCTTCTTCCTTCGGGAGTGCACAATGGTTATAGACGTGAATGGGTAGATGAATAAAATTGGCTGTTGGATGAAACAGATGAACGACGGAGATCAACTTATAGTGATTAGACATATGCGAATGGAAGAGTGTGGACTGTCGGATCATGGTCGGATAGATCTGACGGCGATCGGGTGGTGGAGATGTGCGATCGCTAATTAGCAGGGGGACATACGAGATGGCGGTAAGCAGTATTCCCCACACTACTCATGGGAAAAGGTGGTAAACGTACATAGGGGACATGATGCAATAAGATTAAGGTGCATGGATGGGGGGTCCAACGAGAAACCACTTTCCACGTGAGCTAACAAATGTGCAGGTTATGAGAGTAGGGAGTGTGAATGCCCTTCGATCACTGGTGGAGACCATCGGACGACAGAGATCTAAAGTGCATTTTTAGCAGGACTAATGTGACAAGGAAAGCTATGGGCCAAGGACTTTGTGAAGTTATACGGTTATATGGGTTTTAGCCTTCACACTTGGGGACTAAACAAAAATGGGTTTTTGTCAAATTTTGGAATAGAACAGGAATGACAGGGGCTACAAAGGTATAAGGAAGATGAGGGGAAGGATGAAACAACTGCCACAAGCTCCTTGTAAGCATATCCGGCACTGGCAGACCTGCTTTTCTATCCATTGAATACTACAGAATATAGCAGAGCTAACACTTGCTCCTTCTGAGGATGAGATCCTCCTTGTGAGGTCTCAAGAACCTGCAGATCAATGCCTTCTGATAAAAACGAATTAGCAAAATTCCTAGTGTTCCATTGGGCATGGAGTTTGAAAGATCCTACACTAAAAATGATAAAAGTAAAATATTTACAATATTAAGGCCAGAAGACCTTAAATCACATAAATTTTCAGAAAACTCCCATTAACTAGGCCATCAAAAACTGCCTCTCCTCCCATACTTTTCAGTATGAAGGTGTTGTTCCCTTGGATTTGTGAAATGATGAAAGGCCCTGTCCAAAAAGCATCAAATTTCACATGATTGCCTTTCTTCTCTTTCAGTGCATCCCATTTTAGGACCAAGTCTCCAACCTGAAAATTATTTGTTTTTGCCTTCTTGTCAAAAGCTTCCTTGATATTTTTCTGATGTGCTACAACCCTTTCAACCAGTTGTTCTCTGATTTGTTGTACCTCTGCTAAATCTGTGATTCTTTTTGCCATATCTTCTTCCTCATTCTGCTCTGATTGAAGGAACTTTGCCACAGGTTGCATAAGCTGAATTGGAAATACTGCCTCTGTACCATACACCATCTTAAATGGAGAATTCCCTGTGGATTTTTTAATGGCCACTCTGTCAACCCAAAGTGCATATTTGAGCTTGGAATCCCAATTCTTTTTATTGTCTTCCAACAGTTTCTTAATTATCCTTATTAAACTCTTGTTGGAAGATTCTACTAGACCATTACCTTGAGGGTAGTATGAGGTGGAATGAATCAGTTTAATGCCCATTGAATTGCACATGTCCACCAATTCTTTTGCTCTGAAGCCTGCTACATTGTCTGTGATTAATTTTTGTGGACATCCAAATCCGTAGAAGATATTATTTGACAGAAACTTCATGACCACATTATGATCAGCCTTCCTGGTAGGGATTGCTTCAATCCATTTAGTAAAATAATCAGTGGCTACTAATATCCATATGTGCTGGCCACTGGAATGTGGATTGATTTCTCTAATGAAATCCAAGCCCCACTACTGAAAAGGTCCTTTTGTATGTATTGGTTTTAAGGGAAGGGACTTCAACTGTTGTTTCCCTTCAAATCTTTGGCACCTGTCACAAGATTTAACAAATGAAAATATATCAGAAAATAAGGAGGGCCAATAATAACCAGCTCTCAGGATTTTGTGAGCTGTAGTCTTCCAATAATGGTGCCCTCCACACATGCTAGAATGAAACTACTGCATGACTTCTGTTGACTGTTCCTTGTCCAGACATCTCAAAAGTAGTCTAGATGGATCCCTCCAATAGAGCAGATTTCCATTAATGCAATATTTAGTTGCTCTAAGCTTAATCGTTTTGGCTTGACTTTGAGTAAAGCTGGGAGGGATTTCTAGCTTCAGCAAGAACTAAATTATTTCAGAATACCAATCACAAGAAGCTATATTTTCTGCCACCGATTGCTCTCTCACTGGTTTAGCTATTATTTCTTCTTCTGTTTGACCATTTTCTGAATTCAAGTACATAAGGTTTATGTCCAAAGTTCTGCAATTTTCTTCAGCTAACCACTTGGAAATGCCTTGACCTCTGATAAGCTTAGTGGGCTTCATTTGTATATTAAATTCAATCAACTTTGAGATCCATTTAGCCCTTCTTCCATCAGCGTCGGGCTGGGTTAAAACATCTTTTATTGTAGCAGATGGCACATATGCAATTATATTGGAATGCAAAATGTAAACTCAGCATCCCTTAATGTTTTGCTAAAAAATGCCACTGGACGCTCTGAACCTTCTTCATCCGCCTGCAACAACACTGCTGCAATGGTATCTTCAAAGGAAAATGAGAAAAAATGGAACTCCTTGCTGTAATATGGACTTATTAATGTGGGATCTTCCATTATATCCTTTTTGATAGAATCAAATGATTTTCTTGCTGTATCAGTCCATCTTACCTCTGACCCTTTTCTCAACATGGAGGTAATATGCTTCACTAGTTCTGCAAAACTCAGTATAAACCTCCTCGCAAAATTAATTTTGCCCATAAAGGATTGGATATCCTTCTTCGATCTCGGGACAGACAAGGTCTGTATGGCCTTTACCCTCTCTAGGTCAATTCAGACACCTGCAACAGACACAATATGTCCTAACAACTTGCCTTCTTCTGAAGCAAACTGTGATTTTTTAGGATTAACTGAAACCCCAAACCTTTTGCACTTCAGAAACACTTTCTTCAAATGCTGCAAGTGGACTTGATGGCTGCTGGAGTATACTATTATATCATCAAGGTAGATAAGGACAAATTCATCCTTATCTCCTACAAATGCTATATCCATAGCTCTCTGAAAGGTCGCCCCAGCATTCATCAATCCAAAAGGCATCTTGGCATACATAAAAGTGCCCCAAGGAGTGGTAAATGTAATCTTTTCTTGGTCATCTGGATGCACATCAATCTGATTAAAGCCTGAAAATCCATCTATGAAAGACATCACTTTGGCTCCTGAGACCTTCTACAACAAATGCTCCATCTTTGGTAAAGGATAGTTGTCTTTCTTGGAGCATTTGTTTAAGTTTCTAAAATCAACACAAAGTCTAATTTCTCCACTTTTCTTTCTTACCACTACTAAATTGGCTACCCATTTTGAAAATCTGAGAGGGACTATGATCTTGGCACCCAACAACTTTTTAATTTCTTTTTCAATAAGAGGAAGAAGCATAGGATTTATTGGTCTCAGCTTTTGTTTGAAAGGAATGGTGTCTTTCTCTAAAGGGATTTTATGCTGGATAATATTTTTATCATAATTTTTCAGATCACTATATTCCTAGGCAAACACATCAGCAAATTGCTTCATTAATTTGCAGTATTCTGCACTTTTGTCAGCAGATAGATGCGTGGACAGATTTATGTATCTAGGTTGACCTGGACTTCCTATATCATGCTTACAGACTACAGATTGATATTCTTTTTGGGCAGCCTTGTAAGGCACATCATTTTGGTCAAACAGTCTTTTTAAAGGAATCAGACCCTTAGGATATGATTGCTAGGTAGCTGGACAATGCTATCTTTACCAATTTTGTTTCTAAGCTGGGTCTAGGGTTGTTCTTCTAAAGCATCATTATCTTGGTCAATTTGCATTTTGGAAAATTCATAAATGACTTGCAAGAACCTATTCAGTTCATCATCATCTTCAAAAACTTTCCAATGGTGAACATTATCAGGAAAGGATGGTCTATATTTCATTTGGACTTCATAAACTAGTCTGGGAGTCATGGGAGCAATAAACAGACTAGCAGACACAACAAGGGAATCAGCAAGCTGATTTTGGGCTCTAGGAATGTATGAAATACAGAAATAATCAAAAGAATCTCTGATTCTACATACCTCATCTCTGTATGCTTTTAGCCTTGGGTGCTTTAACTGAAATGTTTTGTTTACTTGTTGAATAATCAGATCAGCATCTCCAAACACCTTTATGTTCTTGATTCCTCTGTCTTTTGCTGCATTCAAGCCTAATATTAGAGCCTCATACTCTGTTATATTTTTTGTGACTTGAAAATCCAACTTAAAAGACAGTTGTGTGCCTTCTTGCTTTGGAGATACCAGCACCACCCCTGCTCCTGCAGTCTCCCTGGAACATGCTCCATCAAAGAACATTTCCCAAACCTGACTTCCTTGCTCTTCTTCAGCCTGAACCATTTGTTTTCTGAGTTGCATTGAGGCCTTTTGAGATTCTTCTATTTGGAGAATACATGCTACAAAATCAGTGTCCACAACATATATAGGATGATTAGAAGGATTCTTCTCATCACTAATGATATATGCCAGTTGTGCTTCTCTGTATAATCTCTTGATTTCTCCTCCAAAAACTGGGACAGTTGCATAAGATAAATCATTCTGTAATGTCCCACCTAATCTCTTAATCCATCCTTTGGACAGCAGCATGGAAAATGTTGGAGGGACATCTGCTACCACAATGTCCATCACCATGCTCTTCATGGGTAGCTGAGTTAGGGTAATGGCTAAATCTTTAATCAATCCCAAACATTTGACTTTCCTTGAATCAAAATAAAATAAATCATGATAGGGTCTAGTGATATCAAGGCCTAACTCTTCCATGGCAGCTTTTGGCATCAGATTATGGCTGGCCCTTGTGTCTAGCAGGCAGTTGTGAAGGATTTTATCATGAATGATCAAGGAGACATAAAAAGATGGAGAATTATTATCAGCAGGTTCAATCATAGGGCTAAGCACAACTACAGGCTTATCATCTTGAAAATTGACAGAGTCAGTGGAGGTTTGTGTGGATTTTAGTTCAAGAGCTTCAAGGATAGGCTTTCTAAACACTTCAATCTTTACAAGTTCTAACAGAGGCACAGATATTTTAAATTTTTGAACTTCTACTTCAAAACTAAAAGGGGAAGGGGACTTGTCAGGACCTTACCTCTTGAATTAGTGCTTTGAGGATGACTCGATCAGCTGCTGGTCTTTTCTGTCTGGTATTCTATGACTCTGTTTGGACAACAGCTCTTTGGGCAGGATTCTCCTTGACATTATTTGCATTCGACCTCAGATTATATTTTCTATGTTCACCAGTCTATAGAACAACTTCTCTATTCCATTCTTGACTGGTTTGCTCTTGCAACAAAGACTCTTCGTATTCAGCTAATGTCAAGAAGGCAGTGCTGCCTTTATCTTCCATGCAATGTATTTCTTCCTCATCTTCAATTAGTTCCTCCTCCATGACTACATTTTGAAAAGGAGGTTTAACTTTGTGTTCTTCATTTGGTTCTTTACCCCTCTGTATTATTTGCAGCTATTCATTTGCTCTTCTATATGGGTTTGAGTTTCTCGGAGCAAATGTGTTATGTTGCCTTATTTTTCCTGAGTTCTGCTCAACCTTCAGCTTAGATATTTTAGCATCTAATGACTCTATCATTTTGGTCATTTTATCTAGTTTAGGCTTTGAAGACAAGGCAAAGGAAGAAGAAGCCTCACCTCTCTGTCTCCTTCTATCAGAGCGACTTTTAAGCTTTTCTGCAGCCAAAATATTTGATTCTACTCCTAGAGTTGCATTTTGCATATCTACTAGAGAAGCACATCTTCTTTCTCTTAATAATAAGCAGAAATCAAAGTCAAAAGCATTGGCATATGTGAGTTTGGCTGAAGTGGGAGTTGGCTTCACCTTAGCTGGTATTTTACTATACATCCTATTAAATCTCTTATTAAAATCAGGCAATGATTCACCATTTTCTCTCTTCAAGTTACCAAAATCAGTATGATAGTACAGCAAGTCCTTTTATCTCCCCAGTTCTTCAAAAATGCATCATCTAAGGCTTCAATATCAGCAATAGATCTAGGGGTTAATTCTCTGAACCACTTTCTAGCCTCTCCATCCAGGCTCTGGACAAAAACTCTCATCCACACATCATTCTCACTTATATCTAAGTTATCAGCATAACTGTAAAAAGCTTCAAGGTGTTCTTCAGTTGTTACCTCATCTGTACCAGTGAACTTAGGAATGTATTTTTGGTATTCTCCTACAGGCATGGCGTTCAAAGGAATAGGAAAAACTAGTGGTGCATACCTAGCAGCCATAATTCTTTCCATCTTTGTGGGTGCTTGCTGTCCTACCATGATTGGGATAGGTGGAAGGATACTGGTAGATTGAATGGGGGGAAACAATGAAATAGATGACTGAGACAAGGGAATATGTTGGACTGTGTGGGATGTTATTTTTGGACTCAGATCCAAAGGGGAATTAACTGAATAAGGAGCTGTATGAATCTCTGCAGGTGATTCTTCACCAGAAATACAAGGTTCTAATTCTTCAAACTGTCTATTCTCAACTACAACCTCCTCTGCAGAGATATATAAGATTTCTTGGGCTTACCTGATCCTGATGCTCCTCTCTGTAAAGTTTTCTTCGACTTGATAATATTTTCAGGGTCAAGTATTGGTTCAATTTGTGATTTATGAGGATTTCTTCGAGTATGTATCACAAACTGAGCTAGAACTGCAAACGTGGAGTCGCCAAAGGTTGGTCTATCTCCAGTGGAGTTGCCAGATAGATGATTACAACCAGAAATGTGCCCAAAATTTGTCTATCATCAAAATCTGGAACTGTGTCACCTCCCAGGGAAGTTGAGCTTCAATCTCCTCTCCCTGGCAATGGCGCCAATTAATGTTATCACCCCAAGAAACTCTCCTAGGTTGTATCTCGGAGATGTTTAGGAACATTACAAACTCAACCAAATGTTTGAAAAATGGTGGATGAATGAAATAAATGTTGTATATTCAAGCCAGATAACCACTCCTACTATGCTTAACCCCAGACATGGGTGAACACCCCCAGACTACAAGGCTTTAGAACACCAATTATTCACAGTTCAAGGAAAATGTGATGATGGAGAATACTGATCACACCAGAAGATGCACAAGACCATGTGATGGCCGTCTGCAACCAGTAAAGAGGTCTGCAAATCTATTTCTTAACACACAGACAGGATGACAGCTCTCTAGCATTAAGATAACAGAAACCTGCATAACACATTCAATGATACATACAAGATTCTAACACAGAGGTGGGATGACAGCCCTTCTAATGCTAAATATCAAGAGCACATGAACAATGCATAACAGGCATAGCCTGGAACAAAGAAGAAGTGGAAAGTGAGCAATTAACATCAAAAGAAGCTTGTATTCGCTGAAAATGAAAACCAGACGCTACAGGTATCACAACAGTTATAGTCTCCAGAAGTTGAACCTTACATCAAAAATAACATTCATCAACCATCATACCAGACTACATCTATCTTCTAGGTATATATAGAGTTTGTTTACAAAAATATCTACTATCCTATGCATGGAGGTGTCATAATGGACCACCAACCACATTAACTATCCGATAAAAATCTATGCTACAATCTTATGCTTGAATAAATATATTTAACATTTTCTTGTACTTGGCTGTCCTTCATGAGCAGGTAGAATGTCCTATGGAAGAATGATCCATAACTGATAAATGTTGTGAACTGCTCGAGGAGTGTCCTTTTGTTCTTTGGCCATAGTGCTCTTGAATGCGGTAGTTGAAGAGTAACTATGCCGGGTATAGGTAGTTGGCCACCTTCTTCCTTCAAGAGTGCGGAATGGTTATAGACGTGAATGGGCAGATGAATAAAATTGGTCGTTGGATGAAACAGATGAATGGCGGAGATCAACTTACAGTGGGTATCAGAAGACATATGCGGATGGAAGAGTGTGGACCGTCAGATCATGGTCAGATAGATTCGATGGCAATCAGTTGGTGGAGATGTGCAATCGCTAATTAGCAGGGGGACATATGAGATGGTGGTAAGTGGTATTCCCTACACTGTTCATGGGAAAAGGTGGTAAACGTACATAGGGGATGCGATGCAATAAGAATAAGGCGCATGGCTAGTGGGTCCAATGGGAAACCGCTTTCCCCACGTGCTAAAAAATGTGTAGGTTACGAGAGTAGGGAGTGCGAATGCCCTTCGATCATTGGCAAAGACCATCGGACGACAAAGATCTAAAGTGCATGTTCGACAGGACTGATGTGATGGGAAAAGATATGTGCCAAGGACTTTGTGAAGGTATACAGTTATATGGGTTTTAACCTTTGCACCTAGGGGTTAAACAAAAATGGGTTTTTGCTGAATTTTGGAATAGAACAGGAATGACAGGGGCTACGAATGTATAAGGAAGATGAGGGGAAGGATGAAACAACTGCCGCAAGATCCTTGTAAGCATATCCAGCACTGGCGAACCTGCTTTTCTGTCCATTGAATACCGCAGAATATAGTAGAGCTAACAAGTATCATTGTGTGTTTTTGATCTGTTATAATTGGCACATGATTAGATCTATAAATCTGATAATCTGGGTATAATTGATGTCTAATTAAGTAAAAGGGGAAATTATCTTTTATAAATCTGTTGGCATTATGATGCATGTGTTGTACTTGATGGCAACCCTCTCATAGAAGATCATCTCACTTGTATACATTCAGATGAATCTACAGAAGAAATATCAGATGTGACAGAGTGCATGGGTTACCGGACAGCAAAAAGGGATCAAATGACAGTTCACAAGTAAGATTTGCCATCAAGTCCAAAGGGGGAGATTGTTGGCATTATGGCTAAAGTGTTGTCCTTGATGGCAACCCATCCAGGTGATAGATCACAGTACTTCAAGTCAGTAGCAGAGATTGATGCTCAGCTATCAAATATTGAAGAAAATAAGAGGTACGAGGCGCACAGAAGGCGCAGTGCGGAGACGCCACAGAGGCACCACAGAAGGTGTAGTGCGGAGGCGCCACAGAAGGCGCAGTGCGAAGGTGCCACAGAAGGCAGAGTGCGGAGGCGCCACAGGAGACGCCACAGAAGCGCCACAGAAGGCGCAGTGCGGAGGTGCCACAGGAGACACCACAAAGGCGCCACCGAAGGCACAGTATGGAGGCGCCACAGAAGGCGCAGCTGCTGAGGTGCGTACCCCCAGTGCACACACTTTAAGGCAGTAAAGCACACACACGTGGGGTTCCTTATGTTTAACCCTTGGTATTTAGCCGACGGTATTGTGTTATTATGGTTTTGGCCCATGGTATTGTTTTATATTATTATTATTATTGAGCCCCATGATCCATGATTGAGGAAGAGTTGCCTATTATAAAAGCAAAGGAATCTTGGCTTGAGGCATTTTTGGGTGAACATCTTATGAGAGCTAGATCTGAAATACTATGATCTCTTGGAGTAATGTCTAGATCTAAATAAGGCGCAGTGCGGAGACGCCACAGAAGGCGCAGCGCGGAGACGCCACAGAAAGCGCAGTACAGAAGGCGTAGTGCGAAGGCGCCACAGAAGGCGCAGTGCGAAGGTGCCACAGAAGGCGCAGTGCGGAGACGCCACAGAAGGCGCAGTGCGGAGACGCCACAGAAGGCACAGTGTGGAGATGCCATAGGAGATGCCACAGAAGGCGCAGTACAGAAGGCACAGTGCGAAGGTGCCACAGAAGGCACAATGAGAAGGTGCCACAAAAGGCGCAGTGCAGAGACGCTACAGGAGACGCCACAGAAGGCACAACACAGAAGGCACAGTGCGAAGGCGCCACAGAAGGCACAGTGCGGAGACGCCATAGGAGACGCCACAGAAGGCGCAGCTGTGGAGGTGCGTGGCGCCATAGAAGGTGAAGTGCGTAGTGACGCTGGCCAGAAAAAAGGAAATTGTGTATCTGTCTTAAGATCTTTTGTTGACTGATTTTTTTTGATAAGGTGTTCTGGGTTTAGTTTACTGTTATTGTGGATTTGGTTATCTGGGTGACTTACTGGTACTTGA
>APFE030905437.1:42218-73857 GCA_000404065.3 Pinus taeda
AACAGAGATTGATGATCAGCTATCAAATATTGAAGAAAATAAGGGGTACGCGGGTACACCTTGCAGAAGGTGCGTACACGCAGGCCGGTGTTACATAAAGTGTGTACATACCAGCAGTTATCCCGTTCAGGAGGTGCATACCCCCATTTCACTTACTTCAAGGCAAAGAAAAGCACACGTGGGGTTCTTATGTTTAACTCTTGGTATTTAGCCGACGAAATTGTGTTATTATGGTTTTGATGGTATTTTTTTATATTATTATTATTATTGAGCCCCATGATCCATGATTTGAGGAAGAGCTTGCCTATATAAAGCAAAGGAGATCATTTGGCTTGAGCATGTTTTTGGGTTGAACATCTTATGAGAGCTAGATCTGAAATACTATGATCTCTTGGAGTAATGTCTAGATCTAAATAAGGCGCAGTGCAGAGACGCCATAGGAGATGCCACAGAACGCGCAGTACAGAAGGCGCAGTGCGAAGGCGCCACAGAAGGCGCAGTGCGAAGGCGCCACAGAAGGCGCAGTGCGAAGACGCCACAAAAGGCGCAGTGCGAAGATGCCACAGAAGGCACAATGCAGAGACACCACAGAAGGCGCAGTGCGAAGGTGCCACAGAAGGCGCAGTGCGAAGGCGCCACAGAAGGCGCAGTGTGGAGACGCCACAGGAGACGCCACAGAAGGCGCAGTGTGAAGGCGCCACAGAAGGCGCAGTGCGGAGACGCCACAGGAGACGCCACAGAAGGCACAGCTGCAGAGGTGCGCAGCGCCACAGAAGGTGAAGTGCGTAGCGACGCAGGCCAGAGAAAAGGAAATTGTGTATCTGTCTTAAGATCTTTTGTTGACTGATTTTTGTTGATAAGGTGTTCTGGGTTTAGTTTACTGTTATTGTGGATCTGGTTATCTGGGTGACTTGCTGGTACTTGATGATCATTTGATGTTTATGGGTCCAGTATGAAAATTGGATGAAACGTGGCCTTTCAGATTATGTGTTGTGCTTCAGTGTATCCAGTATGAAAATTGATGAAACGTGGTACCTGAAGGAGAGAAGATTGTAGGTCGATGCCTATGTACTAGTACTTAAGCTAGTACAGAAGCAAAGGGGAATCTTTGGAGCATTGTAGCAGGTAGCAGCCTGCGTACTAGTAAATGGATTGGCTAGTACAAGAGAAAAGGGGGTTGTAGCTCCCGTACTGGTATAAGAATGCACCAGTACAAATATTGTAAAAGGATTTTCTTATTAAGAAGAAGATTGAGATGACTTGCAGCAGGTGGTTTTCTCCCGCATTGGGTTTCCACCTTATATCATGGTGTTCATGTGTGTGCCTTATGTGTGATGATCTATTCTATGTTACTGCATCTGTTAACTGATAATATGGTTGATAATGCTCTAATGCACTCATTGAAGATCAATTAACTTAATCATAAGAAGTTGTGGAAGTAGCATATATGAATCAGAGTTTGGAAATGAAAAATTTTTATTAATGTGATAATACTGATTCACCCCCCCTCTCAGTATTATTTCCAACAAGATCTGTACGTAGGTTCGATGCAGCATAGGTGCATATACATGCAGGTTCAACAAGTCAAGACAACATATACAGTGGTTGGTCTTGATGTAGCTGCATATGTACACAAGTTTCTGCATATGGAAGTAGCATACATCTCATGAAATATGTTTTAGATACTTCTGTTTATTGCTGCAGTATTATGGGTTCAAGATTGGTGTCTGGTTACAGTTACTATTTTCTGGGTATAGCATACAGAGAAGTGATTGGTTGATTCAGTATTGGTTTGTACAAAGAGATTGGCTGTTGAAATTATTCTTGATGTTTTATTGATGGATCCAATCTGAAAATTTATGAAATGTGGTCCCTGAAAGAAAGAGAAGGTTGCAACCTTCTGTAGGTCAGCACCTACGTACTAGTACATCAGCTAGTACAAGAGCTAAGGGGGTGGTAGCTCCCTTCTAGAAGAAGCTGGAGAATGAGAGAAGGTAGTAGCCTTCTGTAGGTAGTAGCCTGTGTACTGGTATAAGACTGCACCAGTATTGAAACATTGTAAAAAGAAGTTTCTAATTGAAAGAAGATAGAGACGAATTGTAGCAAGTGGTTTTCACCCACATTGGGTTTCCACCTTATATCTTGTGTTCTTTTGTGTGACTGTCTGCTCTATTTTTCTATTCCTAGTTACTATTTATATGGTTTTGACACACAGATTAATGATCAACATTTGAAGAATAAATTAAATTATAACTCTGCAAGTTATACAAGAGTTTCATTAACCAGAGTTGCATATACACGTTGTTTTCACTAACTGAAGTAGCGTATACAAATATTTGTATGAATTGAAAAATAATTTGACTTAATAATATTGATTCACCCCCCTCTCAGTATTATTTCCAACAATTGGTATTAGAGCAGGTCCTTCATAAGAAGCTTAATGGCTTGAAGGAAGATCTATCATCATGAGCAACTACAAAAATGAGGCGTCAATCAGGGCACCCATTTTTGATGGGAGAAACTTCATCTATTGGAAGGTAAGAATCATAGCCTATCTTCAATCTCTTGGTACAGAAGTTTGGGATATTGTGGAAACAGGTTACACATTTCCATCAGCAACTCCTACAGATACGGCTAGTAAGAAGCAGTATGAAACAAATGCAAAGGTTGTCAATACTCTATTAGGGAGTCTATGTCAATCAAAATTTGTCAAGGTTATGCAGCTCAAAAGCGCAAAAGAAATACGGGACAAGATCGTTCTGAGCTATGAAGGAGATGATCAGGTAAAATGGGCAAAACTACAAACTCTCAGAATTCAGTATGAAAATCTCAGAATGCACAATGATGAAAGTGTGGCTAACTATTTCTTACGTATAGATGAGATTGTTAATTGTATGAAAATTTTGGGTGAAGAAATAAAAGAAGTTACTTTGGTTGAAAAGGTGCTAAGATCTTTGTCTTCTAAGTTTGATTCAAAAGTTTCTGCCATAGAAGAAAAGCAGAATCTATAGAGCATTACCATGTCACAGCTGCATGGAATCCTAACTGCTTACGAAATGAGAAAAGGAGGGCCATCAGACAGGAGAGTAGCCGCATTCAAAGCCTCTAGAAAAGGAGATTACAATGAGTCAGGGCATATGTTAGAAGAAGAGGAAGAATCAAACTTTGTCAAGAACCTTCAACAGGGGACTGGAAGATTCAGAGGTAAGCTAACTTTCAAATGCTTTGCTTGTGGAAGAGTTGGTCACTATGCTGCCAAGTGTCCTCATAAAGAAAACTTGACAAAGGTAAGGAACCAATCAGATGGAACAGAAAACAGAATGTAAGTAAGAAGAGTATTATACACATGAAGACAGTGATGGATTTTCAAATAGTGATGAAGATAAACAATGTAATGATTATAGACTTTTGATGGCCTTTGAAGATGATGATTTCATGGATGCTATAGATGAAGAAGGTCTTTATGAAGAAATTTATAAACTTAAAATTTGTTTAGAGGAAAAGAATATGATTTTAGATACTCTAACATTCCAACTTGTTGAAAGAGAAAAACACAATGAAAATTTAGAATGTGAAATTGTGGGGCTTAGAAAAGATATTGAGAAATCAAAAGCTCGTAATCTTAGATTTACTAAAAGATCTAAAACATTAGATGAGATTATCAAAGTGCAGTGTTCTCCTCTAATCAAGACAGGCCTTGGATACACTAAAGAAGCACAAAATCCATCCACCTCCAAAAGTTATCTTGATGTAGCAAGGGGAAGTGAACAGGTTAACAATCGACAGCAAAAGCGTAACGCGGATCACCAAGTAAAACAGGGACAATTTGCTTCAAGAATGAATAAATATTACCAAGTAAATCGGGGGAAATCTACTTCAAGGATGAACAGAAGCTACAACCAACCACAGGTAAATCATTCTCAATTTTCCTCAAGAATGGATGTCAATGGAAACTACAATCATTTGGTTGGTAGGATTGATAATCGTAGGAATTTCTTCAATGGCCAATGTTTCTCTTGTCATAACTTTGGTCACAAAGATGCTTAATGTGTTGCCTACAAGACCATCATGACTAGAGAAGCTCAAAAACAAAGGAGTATGATTGGGATCATGAAAAGGACCTACAATAACTTTTCTGCTCTTGAGAATGAAATAGAATGTTCTATTTGTAACAACTTCAGTCATGAAGATTCTGAATGCAGGAGTAGGTTTCGGCAAACAACTCAGAAGGAGCAAGTTTCATTGAGTTCCAAAACATGGAGAAGAAAGAATCACAACCAGAAAGATGTGGGATAGACTTATATGCAGAAGGATAGGAAAATCAGTGGTACATTGACAGTGGATGCTCGAAACATATGACAGGTGATAAAGAAAAACTTCAGTCATATAGTGCCTTCGAAAAGGAAAGGAAGGTCTCATTTGGAACTGAAAACCCTTCTCTCATAAAAGGTAAATGCTCTGTTCTTTTGAAAGAAAAGTTCAAAGCTGGGAATGTTATGTATGTTGATGGCTTAAAGCATAATCTATTAAGTGTCAATCAAATGTGTGATCAAGGAAATGAAGAAATATTTCGATCAAATGGATGCATTGTTTGTGAGCTTGATACAGGAGAAATAGTGATCAAAGGCATAAGAACTCCAAATAATTTATACATACTCAAGGGAGGACAACAACAATGTTATCTAAGTAAGAATGATGAACACTAGCTATGGCACAGAAGATTGGGGCATCTAATCTTCTCTCAGATAAGGAAAGCATGCAAATATCAGGCAGTTCATGATCTCCTTGACATTAGAATTCCAGACAATACAATATGAAAATCATCTTAGTTTGGTAAGCAAACCAGAACTAATTTCCCTGAGAAAGAAGGATCAGCCAACAGGCCACTTGAACTTGTCCATACTGATGTATGTGGTCCATCTAAGAAAAGGTCACCTTGAGGAGAAGAATATTTTATATTGTTCATTGACGACTTTTCCAGGATGTGTTGGATAGGACTTATGAAGCATAAAGATGAAGCTTTTGATATGTTCAAAGAATTCAAAGCCTTGGTTGAAAACGAATCAGATCATAGAATCAAATGCCTCAGGTCTGATCGAGGAGGGGAATTTACCTCAGATGAATGTTTTTTATTTTTGTGAAGAAAATGGAATAAGAAGGGAATTCTCTACTATAAGGACTCCTCAGCAAAATGGAGTAGTGGAAAGGATGAACAGAACGGTTCAACAAATGGCTCGTGCTATGCTTGATGAGTCTGGAACTCTCGCAACCTTCTGGGGTGAAGCCTCATTTGCTACAGTTACTATTCTCAACAAGACAAACGTCCGAGTATACAACACTCAGACTCCCATGGTAAAATACTTCAAAATTTTTGGAAGCAAACGCTACATCAAAAAGACTGATGAAGACCTTGGAAAGTTTAAACCTAGAGTAGATGAAGGCATTCTCCTTGGTTACTCTCCCCACAGCAAAGCATATAAGTGTTACAATAAAAGACTTGGAAAATTTGTTGAAACTATTGATGTAGTGGTTGATGAAGAAGGAAACACTCCTAGGCAAGTAAAATCTGAAGATTTCGAAGATGATGAGGACTATCCTTCAACATCAAATCAGATTCATGATGAAGAAGAAACCCATGAGGCACTAGAAGAATAGATAAGGGTAGAAGAAAAGGCTCCATCCAGGTACGTTCAGAAGAATCATCCAGAAACTCAAATTTTGGGGCAGAAAGAGGCAGGTGTACAAATAAGGAAAACCATTTCAGAAGCTTCAAGCTATCTAGCATTTCTCTCCTCTACTGAACCACAAAATGTAAGAGATGCATGCAAAGATGAATGATGGGTCAAGGCCATGGAGGAAGAACTTGAGCAGATTGAAAAGAACAACACTTGGGAGTTGGTTCCTAGACCAAAAGATAAGAATGTCATAGGAACAAAATGGATATTCAAAAACATGCTAAATGAAATGGAGATGTTATTAGAAACAAGGCTAGACTTGTTTGTAAAGGGTATGCTCAACAGGAAGGCATAGACTTTGAAGAAACTTTTGCACCAGTTGCTAGACTTGAGGCCATAAGAATGGTCCTTGCTCTTTCTAGCTTTCAGAAGTTCAAATTATTTCAAATGGACATGAAATCTTCCTTTCTGAATGGAGACTTGGATGAAGAAGTGTATATTGAGCAACCAAATGGGTTTATCCTTGGAAATGATCCAAAACTTGTATGCAGACTCAAAAAGGCTCTCTATGGCCTTAAACAAGCTCCAAGGGCCTGGTATTATCGGTTGGATATGTACCTCCATCAACAAGGTTTTACAAAAGGATCAACATATAGTAATCTATATATAAAAATTGAAAATGATAAGTTGCTAATACTTGTTGTGTATGTTGATGATATCATATTTGGTAGCAATGAAGAAGACATGAGTCAAAACTTTGCCTTGGTGATGCAAAAAGAATTTGAAATGTCCCTTCTTGGTGAGCTCACATATTTTCTTGGTTCACAAGTCCAACAAAACAAAGACGATATTTTTTTATCACAAACCAAGTATCTCAAGAAGATCTTGAAGAAATATGGGATGGAGGATTCGAAACCAGTATGTACCCCTATGGTAACAGGATGCAGCCTCAGTGCAAATGATGAATCAATAGCAGTATATCAACCAACCTATAGATCCATGATTGGTAGTCTACTCTATCTAACAGGTACCCAACCAGACATTATGCATGTAGTAGGAATAGTTGGAAGGTTTCAGGCAAACCCAAAGGAAACTCATCTTCAGGCAGTTAAGAGAATTTTCAAGTATCTTCAAGGAACTCAAAACTATGGCTTATGGTATCCTAGAGGTTTAGATCTCACACTTCATGCATACACAAATGCGGATTGGGCAGGAAGCGTGGATGACAGGAAAAGCACTAGTGGTGGTGCATTCTTCATGGGTCCTAGATTAGTATCATGGTTCAACAAGAAACAAATCTCTATTGCATTATCTACAGCTGAAGTAGAATATGTAGCTACGACATCTTGCTGCACTCAACTCCTTTGGATGATGCAAGCATTGCAAGATCTTCAAATCACTTGTACTCCACCTATCTCCATTTTTTGTGATAATACAAGTGCAATCAGTATTTCAAAGAATCCTGTCATGCATTTAAAGACTAAGCACATACCGATCAAGTATCATTTTCTCTGAGAACAAGTCCTTGAACAAAAGGTCAAATTGGAGTATGTTCCCTCTAAGGAACAAATTGCTGATATTCTCACCAAACCACTACCCAGGGAGACCTTTGGATACCTCAGACAAAAACTGGGGGTAGTTGATGCATCATCTTGCTATTGGATGTTGTCTATCTCAGAAATTTTTGAACGCAAATTTCATGTGGGGTATATGTGTACATACGTTGGTTTATGTGGGTACAGTTGACTTGGAGTCCGATATGGGTCTGTCAGAGACTGTCTGGTACAGGTTCAGGGGGAGCATATGTTCTTCTAATAATGCATTGTTGGCATTATCTTATAATATCTTGGTTCAATTTCACAATTGTTTTTAATTTCAGGTGGAACAGGTGCAGAAGGAGAACATGGTTGCTGGTCTGAATGATGATTGACAGATGCTGCTAATTGTTGAACATTTTCTTGTAGATCTTGCCTATATTCAGGGGGAGCTTGGAAAGCACACCAGAGCCAAAATTTCAGCATAACCTCATAGGGAGCATCACCCTTTGCCCTTGATGTCAAAGGGTGAGAATGAATTTGAGTGACTTGGGGTTGCCATCAAGTCCAAAGGGGGCGATTGTTGGCATTATGACACAGGTTTGGCACTATGGTACAGGTGTTGTCCTTGATGGAAACTCACTCAAATGAGAGATCACAAGTTCTGGTTCTCAAAATAATAGAAAATGAGAGACTCGACAGGTTCCACAGGTGTGTCATTCTAAAAGTGCAGACATGTTCGCAGGTTTTCTGAACAAAAAGTGTGAACCAAAAGTACACGGACTTTCATGAAGAGAAAATCACGCACAAGGAAAATCTTATGGTTGGTCCATGGTATTTAGTCCGACGTTTTTGATCCTATGGTTTTGGTCCATGGTTTTGCATCTAAAGTATTGAACCCAGGTTTTGGTCCCTAGCATTGGATCTCTATGGTTTTGGACCATGGTTTGAGTGAGGCCTAGTCTATAAAAAGGAAAGGAGATCATTTGGCTGCATACAATTGGGTTGAATTTCTTAAGAACAACAAGATCTGAAAATACTGGTGATTGGTTGGTGAGTTATAGCTGGATCAAGGAGAAATATGAGCATTACAAGACAGACCTACTGATCTCTTTGGCGCATGATCAGATATATAAATCTAATAGTCTGGGGTATAATTGAAGTCTGATAAATTGTCTGTACCCTTAGGTCCGTAGGTTTAACACAGTGCAAGTGCAGAGGTCCGCAGGCTCGACACAGTGTAGGTGTGGAGGTTCGTAGTACAGACACAGCGCAGGTGTGGAGGTCCGCAGGTTGGACACACCGGAGGTGCGAATACCCACAGGTTTCTATTAGTGAAGTTGCAGACTTTTCTTGAAATATGTTTTAGCTGCTTTTTTCTATTACTGCAGTATTCAGGGTTCGGAATTGGTGTCTGGTTCCTATGTGCTAAGAATTTATTGACTCAGTATTTGTACAAGGAAGTTGGTTGATTGCAAATCTATTTTATGTTTGATTGATATTCATGGAAACAGTTTGAACATTTATGAAACGTGGTCCCTGGAAGAAAAGAGAAGGTTGAAGCCTTCAGTAGGTCCGCACCTACATACTAGTACCTCAGCTAGTAAAAGAGCTAAGGGGGTTGTAGCTCCCTTCGAGGAGAGTCTGGAGAATAAGAGAAGGTTGTAGCCTTCTGTAGGTTGAAGCATGCATGCTGGTATAAGACTGCACCAGTACAAAATCATTGTAAAAATAAGTTTCTAATTAAAACAAGATAGAGACATATTGCAGCAAGTGATTTTCACCCACATTGGGTTTCCACCTTATATCTTGTGTTCTTTGGTGTGACTGTCTACTCTATTTTTTCTTCTTTACTATTATATGGTTCTCATACACAGATTAATGATCAACATCTCAAGAATAAATTAAAGTATAAGTCTGGAAGGTATACACAAGATTCATTAGTTAGATCTACAAATATAAATTGAAAAGGAAGCTCATAATACTGATTCACCCCTCCCCGTCTCAGTATTATTTTCAACATAACTTTGGTCACAAAGCTACTCAATGTGTTTCCTACAAGACCATCATGGCTAGGGAAGATCGAAAACAAAGGAGTACGACTAGGATCATGAAAAGGACCTACAATAACTTTTCTTCTCATGAAAATGAAATAGAATGTTCTATTTGTAACAACTTCGGTCATGAAGATTCTGAATGTAGGAGTAGGTTTTGGCAAACAACTCAGAAGGAGCAAGCTTCATTCACTCCCAAAACATGGAGAAACAAAGAACCACAACCAGAAATATGTGGGATAGCCTTATATGCAGAAGGACCGGAAAATCAGTGGTACATCGACATTGGATGCTTGAAACATATGAGAGGTGATAAAGAAAAACTTCAGCCATATAGTGCCTTAGAAAAGGAAAAGAAGGTCTCATTTGGAAATGATACCCCTGCATTCATAAAAGGTAAAGGTTCTGTTCATTTGAAAGAGAAGGTCAAAGCTGGAAATGTTATGTATGTTGATGGCTTAAACCATAATCTATTGAGTATTAGTCAAATGTGTGATCAAGGAAGTGAGGTAATATTTCGGTTAAATGGATGTATTGTTCGTGAGCTCGAAATAGGAAAAATAGTGATCAAAGGCATAAGAACTCCAAATAATTTATATGTACTCAAAGGAGGACAACAACAATGCTATCTAAGCAAGAATGATGAACACTGGCTATGGCTAGAAGATTGGGGCATCTAAGCTTCTCCCAGATAAGGAAAGCATGCAAATATTAGGTGGTTCGTGATCTCCATGACATTAAAATTCTAGACAATACAATATGCAAATCATGTCAGTTTGGTAAGAAAACCAGAACTAATTTCCCTGAGAAGGAAGGATCAGCTAGCAGACCACTTGAACTTGTCCATACTGATATATGTGGTCCAACTAGGAAGAGGTCACCTCGAGGAGAAGAGTACTTCATATTGTTCATTGACGTCTTTTCAAGGATGTGTTGGATAGGACTTATGAAGTATAAAGATGAAGCTTTTGAAAAGTTCAAATCATTCAAAGCCTTGGTTGAAAATGAATCAGATCGCAGAATCAAATGCCTTAGGTCTGATCGAGGACAGGAATTTACCTCAGATGAATTTTTCAATTTTTGTGAAGAACACAGAATAAGAAGGGAACTCTCTGCTGCAAGGACTCCTCAACAAAATGGAGTAGTGGAAAGGATGAACAGAATGGTTCAACAAATGGCTTGTGCTATGCTTGATGAGTCTGGAACTCCTACAACTTTCTGGGGTGAAGCCTCATTTGTTGTAGTTACTATTCTCAACAAGACAAACGTCCGAGTAAATAGCACTCAGACTCCTCATGAACTTTGGTATGGTAAGACTCCCATAGTAATATACTTCAAAAATTTTGGAAGAAAATGCTACATCAAAAGGACTGATGAAAATCTTGGCAAATTTTAACCTAGAGCAGATGAAGGCATTCTCCTTGGTTACTCTCCCCACAGCAAAGCATATAAATGTTATAATAAAAGATTAGGAAAATTCGTTGAAAGTATTGATGTAGTGGTTGATGAAGAAGGAAACATTCCTAGGCAAGTAAAATCTGAAGATTTTGAAGATGATGAGGACTATCCTTCAAATTAGAGTCATGATGAAGAAGAAACCCATGAGGTACCAGAAGAATAGATAAGGATAGAAGGAAAGACTCCATCCAGGTATGTCCAGAAGAACCATCTAGAGACTCAAATTTTGGGACAAAAGGAGACAGATGTACAAAAAAGAAGAAGTATTTCTAAAGCTTCAAGCTATCTATCATTGCTCTCCTCCACTGAAACACAAAATGTAAGAGAAGCATGCAAAGACGAATGCGAGGTCAAGGCCACGTATGAAGAACTTGAGCAGATTGAAAAGAATAACACTTGGGAGTTGGTTCCTAGACCAAAAGATAAGAATGTCATAGGGACAAAATGGATATTCAAAAATAAGCTGAATGAAAATGGAGAAGTCATTAGAAACAAGGCCAAACTTGTTTGTAAAGGGTATGCACAACAAGAAGGTGTAGACTTTTGAGAAACCTTTGCACCAGTTGCTAGACTAGAGGCTATACGAATGTTCCTTGCTCTTTCTAGCTTTCAAAAGTTCAAAGTATTTCAAATGGATGTGAAATCTACCTTTTTAAATGGAGACTTAGAAGAAGACGCATACATTGAGCAACCAGATGGATTCATCCTTGGAAATGATCCAAAACTTGTAAGTAGACTTAAGAAGGCACTCTATGGTCTTAAACAGGATCCAAGGGGTTGGTATTATCATCTAGACAAATACCTCCATCAACAAGGTTTTTCAAAAGGATCAGCAGATAGCAATCTATATATAAAAATTGATAATGATAAATTGCTAATTCTTGTTGTGTATGTTGATGATATCATCTTTGCCAGCAATGAAGAAGTCATGAGTCAAAACTTTTCTTTGGTGATGCAGAAAGAATTTGAAATGTCCTTGCTTGGTGAGCTAACATATTTCCTTGGTTTACAAATCCAAGAAAATAAAGACGGTATCTTTTTATCACAAACCAAGTACCTAAAACAGATCTTGAAGAAATATGGCATGGAAGATTCAAAACTGGTATGTACGCCTATGGTAACAGGATGCAGTCTCAGTGCTAATGATGAATTAGTAGCAGTACATCAACCTACTTATAGATCCATGATTGGTAGTCTGCTCTATCTGACAGGTACTCGGCCAGACATAATGCATGCAGTGGGAATAGTTGGAAGATTTCAGGCAAATCCAAAGCAATCACACCTTCAGGCAGTTAAGAGGATTTTCAAATATCTTCAAGGAACACAAAACTATGGCTTATGGTATCCTAGAGATGCAGATTTCACACTTCATGCATATACATATGCAGATTGGGCAGGAAGTGTGGATGACAGAAAAAGCACTAGTGGTGGTGCATTCTTTATGGGTTCCAGATTAGTATCTTGGTTTAGAAAGAAACAAAGTTCAATTGCTTTATCTACAGCTGAAGCAGAATATGTGGCTGCTGCATCTTGTTGAACACAACTTCTTTGGATGATGCAAACTTTGCAAGATTTTCAAATCACTTGTACTGCACCTATCTCCATCTTTTGTGACAATACATGTGTAATCAGTATTTCAAAGAATCCTATGATGCATTCCAAGACTAAGAACATACCTATTAAGTATCATTTTCTTCGAGAACAAGTGCTTGAACAAAAGGTCAAATTGGAGTATGTTCCCTCTAAGGAATAAGTTGTTGATATACTCACCAAACCACTGCCCAGGGAGACATTTTAATACCTCAGGCAGAAGCTGGGGGTAGTTGATGCATCATCTTGTTGTTGAATCTTGTCTATTTCAGAGAAAAGTGGTTGTACACGAGTTTCATGAGGTTGATACGGGTATATACACCGACTTATGTGGATACAATCACGTATATGCTGGTTAAAAGCAATCAGTGGGACAGGCTCTAGATGAAAAGAGTCTGATATGGGTCTGACAGAGACTATCTGGCATAGGTTCAGGGGGAGCGTATATTCTTCTAATAATGCATTGTTGGCATTATCTTAGAAGATCTTGGTTCACTTTCACAGTGGTTTTTGGTTTTAGGTGAATAGTTGCAAAGGGAGATCACAGTTGTTGGTATAAAGATTAATTGACAGATGCTACTGATGATAATTTTTTATAACTATTTTGTCTCTATGTCATGTATTTCTTTTCTTATCAAGGTCGTGTAACGGCCTATATTGGTTTTCCCACTATGCTTGGGATGGATGATGTAATGTTCTTATCTTGTGTAAACTATTGTTGTATCCCCACTTGGTTGGGTGGATGAGTCAATATTGGTCTATCCTCATTTGTTTGGGAGATGGGTGTATCCATGAGCCTTTGGTGATAGGAAGGTCGCTTATAATGTATAGAGTCATGTTCTCTCTTATAGACCATTTTCTACAAACTTAGACTACAGTGAGGGGGAGCATGGCCAACAAAGTAGAGCAGAGGTTTCAGCATGTACTCAGGGGGAGCATAACCCTTTGCCCTTGATGTCAAAGGGGGAGAATGACTTTGAATGTTGGAGGGTTGCCATCAAGTCCAAAGGAGGAGATTGTTGGCATTATAGCGCAGGTGTTGTCCTTGATGGCAATGTACTCAGGTGGCAGATCACAGTTCAAGCTTTCAGAATGGAAGAAAACTTCATATACGTAGGTTCATCTTAACCAGATCGCTTATATACGCGGTATTGATGATAAAAAGTAACGTATGCGTATACACGCACTTTCATGCATGGAAAAGCGCGTACATGTGGGAAATATTATTTTTGGGTCCATGGTAATTGGGCGTATGGTTTTGGACCTTGGTATTGCATCTGAAATATTGAACCCAGGTATTGAGTCCCTGGTATCGGTTATCTATGGTTTTGGGCCATGGTTTGAGTAAGGCCAAGACTATAAAAGGGAAGAGATCATTTGGCAAGAGCATTGACTCAAGTGTTGAATATCTTATGAGGAGCAAGATCTAGAATACTAGTGATTGGTTTATGGTGCATAGTTGAATCTGAATCAAGGAGGAACTTGAGCGTTACAAGATGGAGAAGTTCTATTGAAGGGTCAAATCTCAAAACTTGAATAGTAGTATCTTTGTGTGATTTTGATCTATTATAATTGACGCATGAATTGATCTATGAATCTGATAATCTAGGTATAATTAATGCTTGAATGCTTGAAAAGGGAAAATTGTCTTTCATAGATCTGTACGCAGGCTCGGCGCAACGAAGGTGCATATACACGTTGGTTCAGTAATTCATAAAAGCGTATACACATGTTTACCTTTATACATAAGCGTATGCACGCAGGTTTCTCATGTTGAAGTAGCATACGTCTCATAAAATATATATTAGCTACTTTGCTTTATTGCTGTAGTATTCTGGGTTCAAGATTGGTCTCTAGTCACTATTATTATTCTGGTTACAACATTCAGAGAAGTGATTGTTTGATTCAGTATTGGGTTGTACAAAGAAGATTGGTTGATGCAGATATACTTGATGTTTGATTGATGTTATTCATGGATCCAGTCTGAAAATTTATGAAATGTGTTCCTTGGAAGAAAAGAGAAGGTTGTAGCCTTCCATAGGTTAGCACCTACGTACTAGTACCTCAGCTAGTACAATAGCTAAGAGGGTTGTAGCTCCCTTCCAAGAGAAGCTGGAGATCAAGAGAAGGTTGTAGCCTTCTGCAGGTTGCAGCCTGCGTACTGGTATAAGACTGCACCAGTACAGAAACATTGTAAAAAGAAGTTTCTAATTGAAAGAAGATAGAGACGAATTGCAGCAGGTGGTTTTCACCCACATTGGGTTTCCACCTTATATCTTTTGTTCTTGTGTGTGGTTGTCTACACTAATTTTTTGTTCCTGGTTAATTTTTATATGGTTCTGACACAAAGATTAAAGATCAACACCTGAAGAATAATTAACTTATAAGTCTGTAAGTTATACACTAGTTTCCTTAACTTATGTTGCGTATATACGCTGGTTTCACTAACCCAAGTAGCGTATACAAATCTGTGTTTGAATTGAAAAATAATTGACTTAATAATATTGATTCACCCCCCCCTCTCAATGTTATTTCCAACATATGGATGCTTCGGCATGTATATATATGTATTGTAACATTGAAAGGAACATAATGAAAAATCAATCTAGTAGTCCCGTTTTTGGGATCCAGGGGTAAATCTCTTTGTGTATTTGTTTTATGTGTTATGCTCCTGCCATTGTTTATTTTCTGTTTTTAGAATTCGTATGCAGGTATTTTTTGTACAGGGTTAAAACCTACATTTGGTATCAGAATTGTTTTGGCTTCAAGGGGACACCTTTGTTGTTGATGGGTTTTTCTTAGGCTTGTGGTAGACCCGGTTTAGTGGGAGATCTGCGGGATCAATTCTTGTGGTGAAAGAATATGGCGAGCATTCAAAAGATAAAGACCAATAAATTTAATGGTCAGAGTTTTGAGTTGTAGAAACTCAAGATGGAGAATCTATTGGTGGATAAATATCAATGGATCACAATAGATCTGTGTACTAAACCAACGAAAATGTCTAATGAAGAATGGAAGAAGCTGGATTGGAAGGAAAAAATCACAATATGATTGTGTGTCTCAGATTCAATATTTTTAAATGTATCAGGGGGAGCTACGATAAAGGCTTTGTGGGACAAGTTAGGGACTTTGTACCAATCTAACTCTTTGGTGAATAAATTGTTCCTACAGAAAAGTTGTATAACGTGAGGATGAAAGATGGAGAATCAGTGACAAAGCATCTGAACGCATTTAAGATTGTGGTAAGCCAATTATTATCAGTTCATATTAAAATTTTAGATGGAGATAAGCGCATCAGTTTGTTGTGTTCTCTACCAAATTCGTGGGATAGTCTAGTTGTTGCAATAAGTAGTAATGCAATTGCACTTTGATGAAATAGTCTCATCCTTGCTCACAGAGGAGATGAGAGGGAAAAATATGGAGAGACAAAATGGTGATGCCTTGTATGTACGAGGACACTACCATAAAAAATAAAAAATAAATAATAAAAAAATTAACTCCTCGAGTGGGAGATCTAAATCTCTAGGAAAATTTGTAAAGGTGTGCTGGAAATGCGGAAAGGAAGGGCACTACAAAAGGGGCTGTAAATCTAAAGCTCTTGAGAAACGAAATGGAGCTAATGATGCTCCTTCTGTAGAGGCAAGAATAAATATGAAGTCTTTGACAGGTTTTAATAATTTAAGGCTCTGGTTGGAGATTTGGATCAGAGAAGATCTACAACTGCGTATGTGTTTAACTTATTTGGAGGTGCATTAATTTGGGTGGGTAAAAGACAAATTGTAGTGCCATTGTCAACTACAGAGGCATAATACATGGCAGCCACTCATGCAAGCAATGAAGAAGTTTGGTTGCAGAGATTGTGTTCAAGTATAGGGTTAGTATAACAAGCTATAAGGATAGACTATGACAACCAAAGTGCAATTTTCTTGGCAAAGAACCCTGCTTATCATTCAAAGACAAAGAACATTGGTGTTCAGTATCACTTTGTGAAGGATATGGTAGAAGACAAAAGGGTGTTGCTGGTAAAGGTGGAAACTTTGAATAATAATGCAAATGCATTGACAAAGTCTATGAGCAATGAGAAGCTTTCTTGGTGTAGAGAAACAATGGGTGTTTCAGGGTTGGATCAATACTAAGTCCTCCTGCGGCAACTTATGGAAGGAAAACAAGTCGGGTAATGTTGGGTTGTGTTATATTCATTCCACAAAAATCCCCAGTAGCTAAGCCGGGGGCGGAGCCCCCCCGCCCTTCATTGTGTCTTGCATAGCAGGGGCCAGCAGGCCCCCCTCTACAGGATCTGGCGTAGCACCCTAGGAAAATATTCTTTGGATCCTACATTAGGTCGGTGGACCTAACTATGGTTTTGTGCATGGATTTCACACATGGTTTTAGGCGCGATGGTTTTCTGTCAATGGTATTTTGTAGATCCAGTAAAGCGAACTATGGTTATGTTCTAATCCAGTGTTAATGGATTAGGGTTTATGGATGCCTCGACATGTATATATATTTATTGTAACATTGAAAGGAACATAATGAAAAAAAACTCTGGTAGTTCCGGTTTTGGGATCTAGGGGAAAATATCTGTGTATATTACTTTCATATAATTTGATGAATGGGTTTCTTGCTGATTCCATAGGTCTAGGAAAGTCAAAGAGTCAATATTATTTTAAAAATATCTTTATGAGCATTTATTTAATGTGCATGGGTCAAAGTAGTGTCAAGAAGCCCTCCAAGACAAGCACCATTCCTCAATAATAAAGACTACAAGAAAAATGATGAAGAGAAGATCGTATCAATCTGCAAAAATGAGTTAAACAACTAAAAGATTACATGTCATCTCATATAAATGACACAACAGATAACTTGGTCATGTTGGCTCAAATACAAGTTCAAAACACTATAAATAGATGTGTAAAGTTTAGAATTATAGTAAGATAATTTCAAATATCTCTGCAACTTCGGAGGTGCAGAAACTTACATTTTTCTGAGATGATTCAGTGAAGAACTAGGGCTGTAATTTTCACTACGGGAGAATATTATCTCGAACCTCTGAAATCTTGTACAAGGTACAGGGGAGTAGACATATTGGATAAAATGTAGTGGGACAGTATTTCAGATAAATTAAGTTGCTCAGAATATCATATGAGGACAACAGTCCTATGTTTCTCGGATGGACATCATAATCTCTTTTTCAGCATACCTAACACAGTCTTGTGTGATGTGGATTATCCATGTTATCTCATAGTTACATAGTTATCGTCTCATGAGGAGGATCTTGATGTGGCATATATCCGAAACATAGTCATGACCTCAGCATAGTTGCAATCATGAGGAAAAACTCAGTTCAAATATCATATATGTACCTCAGAATGAAGATCTCATTATTATAACAAAGACCTCGGTGAAGATTGTTGGGTTGTGTTATATTCTTTCCACATAGTTAACAGGGGGTTTGAGGGGTACCCATAACCCCACTTTATGGGGTCCGAGGCAGCGCCCTGGAAAAAATTAGGTTTTGGACCCTATGTTAGGTTGGGTGGACCCACCTATGGTTTTGTGCATGATTTTCGCACATGTTTTTTGGACGCGATGGTTTTCGGTCCATGGTATTGGATGCGATGGTTTTTTGATCCATGGTATTGGATGTGATGGTTCTCGGTCCATGGTATTGGATGCTTCGGCATGTATAAATATGTATTGTAACATTGAAAGGAATATAATGAGAAATCAAGCTAGTAGTCCCGGTTTTGGGATCCAGGGGAAAATCTTTGTGCATATGTGTTTTTTATGTGTTATGCTCTCGCATTGTTTATTTTTCTGTGATTTAGAATTTGTATGCAGGTAATTTCTGTACGGGGTTAAAACCTACAAAGATGTATCATCGGTGCAACAGTAATGAAGGTTTCTATGGTGCAGTAGTGATGGTCTCAATGGTGGAGCAATGATGATGATCTTAGCAGTGACAAGAATAGGATTAGTGCCTTGGTCTTGGAGTGGCATAATAGGTCAAGGGTGAAGGTCTTGGTGTTTGTCAATTATAATATCTATAAGAATAATTTTGTGAGGGTTTTCATCTCTAATAGGGAGAGGATTTATCCCATGCAAAAAGCTAAATATCTTGTGTTCTTGTCTCTTTGTTTTGGTAGCATTTTGATGAAGCAAACACACACACTAATAATAAGAAGAAGATCAAGCTAAGATAAATTGTCAAAGCACTTCACAAATTGTTATCAAGTCTAGAAGAATCACATTAATACCACTTGTCCGAGATTTTTCAACATTGTTCTGATCTTGATGTAGACAAGGTCGGTATAAAGATCTAGTTGACATAGTGATGATCTCAGTAAAAGGGAAATAGTCATCTAGATGAAGGTGTAACAATGGTACTACTCTAATGATGACCTTAGTGAATCAACAGTGATGAAGAATATTTCAATAGTGACAAAGAAGAGGATTGGTGTCTTGGTCTTGGAGTGACATAGATAGTCAAGGGGCATGGTCTTGGTGTTCATCTATTGGAATCTATATAAGAAGAATTATGTGAGGGATTTCCTCTCCAACAGGGAGAGGTTTTGGCCTTGGCAAAATGCCAGCATCTTGTCTTCTTGTCTCTTTTCTTTTGATAGCTATTTAATGAAATAAGAAACAAACACTCTAATAATTTCAAAGAGAAGATTTTTCTAATAATAAAATTAAAAAGCCTCACAAATAATTATCAAGTCAAGATCAATCCCATTAACTACATGTGCTCTATATTCTTAAACACGAGATCTTCCACTTGATAGTTTTTTTGGTGGGCGCTCATAATTCCTTATGGTTGTGGGTTGGAATAAATTCTTTGGAAGCCCTTGAAAAACATAAGTAGAGTTACTGTTCTTGGAGCCTAGGTTGGAACAATCTCTCTAGAGTTGGGTTGAGTTACTAGTACCTAGAGTTGGGTTGGAGAAATGCACTAGAGCCATGGAAGGTTGTGCATTGACTCACTATTTCCTGGAGCCCTCGATATTTTGTGTAGAGATGGATCATGTTGGTCTTAGTGACGTTTGACGATGAGGTGGAATCACTACTTGAGGGTTGAAGTGGTTTGGCCTATAGAAGCCCTAGTTTGGTTTTGTTTGGCTTATTCAATGAGATCCCAAATTCATGCTTGAATTATGGTGTCGGGATGATTAGATAAAAGTCATATTTGGTTCAGCCCAATCTGTGGTTAGGTGGTACATGGAAGTTCGTGACATAGTTGGCATTTTCATATGTTAATATGAGATATTTTCGATTGTGATCTATGAGCATATGCATTGATTATGATGGTGAAATTATGACTGAGTTTCCATTGTTTATATGTTGGTTATTTATTGGTTTTTATGCTAGTTATTTTTTGGTTATATGCAAGTCATATGATGTATATTGTCTACAAATATTGACACGTTTTTATGAATGTATGAATGGATGATGAATTCATGGACTAAAAAATGATATTGAAACCATTATGAGAGGGAATTAGACCTTCTTCTCAGATAAGTTTTAAACTCCTATCATTAGATATGCATTCATGACCTATAACTTACATGTTAACCATATGTTTGACGAAATGACTGTCATGGTTAGGCATGGTTAGCTCAAGTTCTTATTTAATTTTTGTATGAATAGAATTGAAATTATGCCATCTATCATTTTGAGAAGCCTTCAGAAGTTTTGGGTAGTCGTTTAGAGGCTAGCCTGGAATTGTGGCTCAAAACTCGGAACCACAACCTCAAAATTGAGCAAGTTGGGTCACAACCACACACAAGAATATTTGTGCATCTAAGGTGAGGCTTATAACCACATAGAGGCCTCATCATGTATGTTTTTAGGGGTCAAGTTGTGATAAATACAACCCCAACTTAAGGTTTGATCACCTAGGGTGGTACTTTGGCCCGTGAGTGTCCTATAGCCCTAAGGGGTGCTGTGAGTTATCGGTTTGAGGCCATTTTATAGGACCCACTCTTCGTCTCATGTTTAACTTGGAAGGCCAGTGAAAATGTGTAAATATGGGAGGGATGTTTATAGTGTGGTATTAGAGCTATGTTGTAGCACTATAACATAGGGTAGATGTGGTTGATGTGTATACATATCTGATTGTCTATGTGTGTGTGATGCATGGTTGTGTCATCATGGTGTTGTTGGTATGATATGATGTTGATATGTATGCTGAGATGGATTAAGAGATGCATATCGTTAGAGTAAGGTTGCAACACTCAACCTCGACGTAAGATGAGCTCATCATACAAGTTTGCATGTTTGGCATGTAGGTATGTTGGTTAGTGGTTGTTATAAGCATTATGGTTAAGTACATTCCTATCATTTTATTGTGGTTGTAGTTACATGCATGTTAGATGTTAGTTGATCAGTGTGGTCATACTCACATGCATTGGATAGTCATGCATGGTAGTTAATTTTTTGTTATATGCATTGTGGTCATACACATGATGATTATGGTCATTATAGTTAAGATATTGATGTTGTATGTATCATGATAATCTAAATTTTCCTATGCAGATGGTTATGATTATGATATTTATGTATAAGTTGATATACTAGTGATATTGCATTGTACTAATATGCCCTACACATCCTCAAAGAGTACATTAGGTTTTCTTGTCATACATAAGGTTTTCTTGTCATCTAGATACTCCTTTGTCATCTTTCCATGCTTCGGAATACACTTCTCATGGATGCTTTGTTGTACTTTCTTGTTTACATTCTTCGACCTAGTAGCCCATCATGACCTTATCATGATATTGCTTTAACATTGTTTTTTCTCTCGCAGAATGGCTACTTCATCATGATATCTTTGTAGAGTAGAATCAATTATGTGGTGTTGAACACCATGTGTGGGTGTATCTATTGTGATGTGCATGGTGTGTATGTGATTGGAAAGAAGAGAAGAAATGGGTGCTTTTTGGGTGTGGCAAAAAGATTCGATGTATGTACGAAAAGGACAAGAACAAAGGTTGAAGCAAAGGACCGATTAATGAAGAAGTATCAATATTTTATTTCATTTTTATTATGCATGTGATCTGTCACTCTAATTTATGATGGTTACATGTGATTTATGATTTTGATTTATGATGGTTTTGTTTTGATCTAATCGGATGTGATAAGTTTATACATGATGATTTTTATCAAAGAGTTAGTTTGGTTTGTTGTGATAGGAAGTAAACAATATTGAAAGTTTACCTTACTGATGAGCTACCAATGACGTGTGATTTGAATTTATTTCAATTGGTTTTGAATGTAACGACAATTATGTGCTTAGTATAGGAAAGCATGGAAAACTCCTTGTTTGGGTGGTTGAAACTAGCTACAAGAATTAGCAACAAAAGCAAAAGGAATTGGAAAAGGCATCAGTATGTTGGTAAATCACTTCAAGAGCAAGGCCATTGTGGAACATTGGTGTCCATTAATGTCCATTGATTTCCATGAGCATGTTATAACCAGAATCATGGTGTTGAGGTAGTGATATGCCCTGGTTTTTAGACCTTCTAATGCAAGGAAGCCTTGCCAATGGATGGATCGCTCGACGGATCGTGCAACAAAGAAGGGGATGGCAACAAAACTTGGAAGGTGTGTGATTGCACAGAAGGGGGTGACCAAATTTCTTGAGGGAATGTGTAGTATAGAAGGGAAGGCCAAGGAAACCATTTGTTTTGGTCATTAGCATTTCCATATGGAATCATAAGCACATTGGGGAGTGTGCCCTAGAAAAATGAGTTGGTAATTTTCCACTAATGGGACAGGTAGTGCAAGGATCATCATGCTAGTCATAGGATACATGTTTGACTTTGGTAGTGGATTTTGGACTTCTAGGAAGGAGGTGAATCCTAGAACTACTTTTGAGAGTGGAGGTGTGAGCATATGGATTCCCTTGTTGTTGATGAGGGCATCGTATCCTTTTATTCGATGGTTAGAGAAAATGAACATATATATATTTGCATATTGTTGTAAATATTGTATCACGTCGTGGTTATAGAGATCCATAGATAGTATGATTATTTGTTGGTTGAAGAGAATTGGCATGAGTATATATGTGGTTGTTATTGTAAATACTATAATGAGTTGTCTTATGAGGCTCTAGTAAATGATATCATTATTATGTTTTCAATGGTTGGTATGTTGTAAATACTGCAACGAGTTGTGTTATGAAGCTCCATAGGCAATATTTTTTGTTTTCAGTGGTTTGTTGGTCATATGTTTCATTTAACAATGAGGACAATGTTCACCGAAGGGGGAGGGGTTTGTAACAACCCCTAGTAGATTTTCCATGTAAAAAATATAAGACCAAGGTCATGAGACACTTATTCCAAGTTGAATTGTGGGAAAAACATACTAGTGGGTATCACATTAGTTTTATTAATGGCTAAGGAATTTGGAAAAGAAAAAGTTGAAATAATTGGCTTTTAATTATGGAAATAAATGAAAATAGGATAAAAGGAAGGTGAAGAGACACAAATTTGCATGAGAGGTAAATTGAATGAAAATGAAGAAAATAGAGGCATGAATGATAAAAGGCTTCTAATGATTAGTTCCCAGACTTTTGTCAGTTCAATTTTGGAGCTCCCTTATATTCTCTCATTCTCTCATACTCTTACGCACCTAGAGTATTATTGGACCATTCTTGGAACATTTTGGAATACATTGGATTTGGGGAAGGAAGGAAACGGAAAATAGACAAGCGCAAGGAAATAGGTGGATTAACAGCTACAACCAGATTGATTTGCATGTAACAGGTTGCATGCATGATTTACTTGCAGATTTTTGGATGCATGGTATATGGATGTGATTTTATGCTTAAGTGTTGTCATTGGCATGGAGGATTTCATGGATTGACAATGGCTTTAGCCTTTCCTTGCAAATTCCTGGATAGCCATGATGTTGTGGGTTTTTCCATTTGATTTTTTTTTGGTTGGTGCTCATAATTCCTTATAGTTGTGGGTTGGAAAAAATGCTTTGGAAGCTATGGAACAACTTGGGTTGAGTTACTATTCCTAGAGCCTAGGTTGGGATAAATGCTATGGAGCCCTTGGTGGGTTAACTTAGTAGTCCCTGGATCATGGTTGTAAAATTTCTCTAAAGCCCTGAAAGGGTATGGGTTGAATTACTAGTTCCTGGAACCCAAGACAACTTGGGTGGAGAATGATCTTGTTGGTGTTAGTGATGTCTAACCGTGAGGTGGGATCATTGGTTAAGGTTTGGGGTAGTTTGGCCCCTAGAAGCCTTGGTCTGGTTTTTTTGGGTTTATTCCATGAGATCACAAATTCATGCTTAGAATATGGTGTGGGGGTGACTGGCTAAAGGAAATATTTGTTTCAACCCAATATATGGTCGGGTGGTATATGGAAGTCCCTAACTTTGTTTGCATTTTTATATGTTAATAAGAAATATTTTCTATTGTGATCTATGAACATATGTGTTGATTATTATGGTGACATTATGTTTGATTTTCCATGGTTTATATGCTGGTTATTTGTTGGATTCTATGTTGGTTGTTTCATGGTTATATGATGGTTATATGATGTATATTTTTTATGGATCTTGACATGTTTTGATGAATGTATGAATGGTTGATTAATGAATTCAATAAAAATGTTATTTCAGGTATTATGAGAGCACAGTAGACCATCTTGGTCATTCTCATACAATTTTTAGACTCCTATGATCAGATACGATTCGTGACTTGTAGCTTACATGTTTCCCATATGTTTGACGAACTCACTATAAATATTAGGCTTGGTTAGGTCAACCCATTTTTTAATTTTTATATAAATAACATTATCATTACGTCATCTATTAATCTGAGAAGTCTGAGGAATTTCTAGGAAAAGGTCTAGAGGTTGGCCTGGAATTGTGGCTCGGATCTCGGGACCACACTCTTTGCACTAGGTAAGTTGGGTCACAACCGCGCTCAGGAAATGTTATGCATGTGTTTGAAGGCCTATAATCACGTTGAGACCTTTCCATGTATGCGGTTGGGTGTTAAG
Organism: Pinus taeda; assembly: GCA_000404065.3. NCBI lineage: Eukaryota > Viridiplantae > Streptophyta > Pinopsida > Pinales > Pinaceae > Pinus > Pinus taeda. The sequence goes on from APFE030905437.1 coordinate 66,548, forward strand.
TTGTGATAAATATAGCCCCATCTCAGCGTTTGGTCACTTGGGAGTTCTTCGGCCCCTGAGTGTCCTTCAGCCCTAACACATACTGTGAGCTTTCATTTTGACGTAATTTTGTAATCCCCACTTCCTTAAATGGAGCTTGAGGGTTGAGTCATGTCATAATAACTCTTTGTCTCATATTTACCCTACTAGCCCAATGATATTGTGTAAATATGGGTGGGGGGTGATTACAAAATCCTTGAGATACATATTGTTTCACAAGTCAAAATATTATTCATGAAAAATACCACATGGGAGGAAACATTGTTATTGCTTGGAAATGATCTTTTTATACAATATATTACTAAGAAAGCATATTTGGAAAGATGTGATATTTCATGAAGGATATAACTTTTGTGTAGTGTGACTAAAAAAATTCTGAGATATATCATTTTGTAGAAAAAATCCTTAAGTGTGATATATGGCACAAGATGAAACTTTTGGGTAATGTGATACAACAGTTTAAATTTTGGAGAAAATTTTCTAGCTTTTCCTTTATATACAAGGAAAGAAGTGTTTTTAGGAAAAGTTTGGAGAAAATTTTCTACGTCTTGTCTTCCTGTATTTCCAAGGAAAAAATTCTAGTGATGTAAAATGTCACATGATAAAATAATTTGTGTCGATACAACATGTGATGAAAAAAATAAGATGATATTTTGTACATTAAAATGCCACATAAATTTTTGGAAAGAAATTAGAACATTAAGTCACATTATCACAAAATATCTTCCATGCGAAACAAAAATCATGACAAGAAACTTTTCCTTGTGATATGTCACATCTCCATTCACAAACTCACATCAATGCATTACATCCTATGGGAGAAAATTTTATAAGGAAGTCACATATTATGACAATTAATGTGTGTCCTAATTTTGTTTAATTGTAAATTTTTTTTAGTATGTCACATGTTATAGAAAACAACCTTTTTCTTGATATATATTTCATTGTGATCAAAATATATAATATACAAAGGTGAAAATCATTAAGATATACAAAAACAAAACCATGTGACATCAATTAAAAATATTACTATAACTAGAAATATAAATATTAAAATTTATTCAATAGTATAGACCCATCTTAACCATGGATATAACAAGTGTTGTGAGGGATCAAATAACTTGAGGTGCAACCCTATTTTAGAGTGCACTTGAAAAAGGCTTGCACCTGTAAAGACATGATCACTCTTGGGGCTTGATAGATTTGTGGCTGAAATGGATCTATACGAGAGAGAGAGAGAGAGAGAGAGAGAGAGAGAGAGAGAGAGAGCATTTTCGAAAGTATAAATGGATACCTTGAAAATTATCTTAGACACTTAGATTGTATAGTCTATATAAGTAAAACAAGAAAATCCAACAAATCTTTGTTATATTTACAAAATTGACTAAAATAGGCCTATACATAAAATAGGAGAAATACTTAAGATGTGTTGACCATAATAAGACTTTTGATTTTAAATCCATATACAATATATACATAATTGACATTGTAATCTTTTATTTAACATGGTAATTAAAATCCCTTAATGGGGGAGTTAGATTGAGTATTAATGTGGTCTCCTTGTAAGAAGCACCCTCTCTCCAAGTGTCTCTTTTCTCGCTATGGCATGGAAAATGGTTATATAATGACATTGGTGACGTAATATGACATCAGGAATTTTAAATGCTCGTTTAATCGTCTGGGGTAGTAGATGTATGTTACTCCTGGGAAAGGAGGTGAGGTGGTGTCCTAGTCTACTTCCCCTTGCAATATTTTGGTTCTGTTGATTGGTGTGACTAATTTGCATATGGGTGAGACTGATTCTTTCTATTTCAATTGCTCTCTTGGTGTAGCCTAGAAGAGATGCTTAGTTGCAGAGAGGTATTTTGTCCTACACACTAGCCATCATCTCTATTTGTTGTTTTTTGGGTTTATTTTAGCTTGTTTTTTTAACTAGTAAGGTTAGTGCTTGGTATGTAAATTTTCTACATTTCTAATGTGTGTTATGGGATTTTGGTTGGTGTGTAGCCTTGTTCAATTTCATTAATAATTAAATTCTATTTCAATTTTGGGATAGTGGTGTCTAGATGTTGGCTTTGTTTGATGTTATTTCATTTCTCCTTTGGTTATCTCTTGTCTTGTAGTATATGTTTGGAGACCCATTGTTATCTTGGTTAGCTACAAAATTGTGTGAGTGCTCAGTGTTGGAAGTTCTCCTCTTGTGTATTTCTGTACTGGGGTCCCTCTCTATTCAATTTTTCCCTAGAGATTTTGCACTCTCTGTTATTGGTATGTGTCGGGTTACTTGTTCAAGTTCGGTCCTATACTGTGGTGTTTGGGGGATGATTCATTGGCTTTGATGCCAACATTGCAAGGGATTGTTGTTTTCCCAAATATTTCTTTTGCTAAATGTGGATTGTGTTCATGTCTTGTCTATTTTTTACTCATATTCATTATGTCCCCTCATGAGCTTATGATGAGTAAGAGGGGTGGCTTGGGAAAATTTTGGGTTAAGAGAACTATGCATTTTTCATTCGATTATCTGGGAACTTTCTTTGACATTGTTTTTCTTGAGGTTGGGATGGATATTACTCTACTAGAGGCAATGGAAACTTTAGAGGTCAGTGGAAAATATGAAAAGGGTCTTGGAACCTAGTATATTTAGAAAGAAGAGGATATCTTTATTTTACTCTTTATATTTGCATCAACATATGGATACATGCATTCATTTGATTCTTAAAGATAAATTGGTTAAATAACATAATTTATTTTTCTGGGTTAGAATACGTCCATCAAATGCTACATAATATCTATTTCTGCCTCAATAACATGGATTTTAGATTCTCGAGGGTGGAGAATTTTCTAGTATCTTATTCTGCCTCTGGTGATTTGACTGACCCTCTTGGGGATCCAACTGATGCTCTTGCGGGCAGTGCTCAAGACTTGATCATTATCTCGTTTGACTAGGATTAGATTTTCAATTACTATGTTATTGGCTAACATTTAGATATTTTTGTACCAACACTATAAAAGATTATATTTGGACATTCAAACACTATAGGGTGTACGAAGTTTCAATTTTTCTTCATGTACACTTCTTTTTGGGTTGGTAGCATGCTCCTCCTTAGCTATGATATTCGTGGGTTCTCTACAGTGCTCCCACAATGGCAATTATTTGTGTCTATGATAGCACTAAGTTGAGCGGAGTTGTTTTTTGTTGGGTACATTTGTGTTTGGTCATGGTGGGTTATGTGTTGCTTCGAGGTGCATGACCAACCTATGCGTAGCAATCAAAGAAAAGGTTATTGGAGGATTGCTCTCTTGGCATATTTGTTTGTGTTTATCACTGTTTTGGCATGCAGTGCACAATCCTTGGAAGTTGACAACACTACACCTCTTGGTTGGGTTATGAATGTTCTCATTGTTTCAACTATTATGTGAGTATGTTTTCAAGTGTTGTATTCTTGCAGTATAATTGTTTGTTCGAAGTTGACAACACTACACCTCTTGGTTGGGTTATGAATGTTCTCATTGTTTCAACTATTATGTGAGTATGTTTTCAAGTGTTGTATTCTTGCAGTATAATTGTTTGTTCTGGGCATGCTTTTTGTTCTAATGTAACCCCAATACATGTTTAAGTGGGGAATGTCTATTAATTATGGCAGTTGATATATCTTAATTGAGTTACTATTAACTATTATTTTGGGGATGACTCTTTCACTCCCCTAATTTTATGAGTCATATGGAATGCTGAACATCTTAATTGATTTACTATTAACTATTATTTTGGGGATGACTCTTTCACTCCCCTAATTTTATGAGTCATATGGAATGTTGAACTATCATGTAATACCCCTTTTGTATTAATAGATATTCAATAGGAATTCGAACCATAATGTTAACATTACAATGTTCTGTTTAATATTAATATATTTTTAAATACACATTAACATTAGTTAACTTTATATTGAAATAATTTACTCATTACCTAAATCAAATTTTATTATTAATAATAGCATTGTTTAAATGCCACATATTAATTTTATATTAAAAATTAAATGAACTACACATCTTCCTAAAGAAATTGAATCATTTTACTTTCACTTATTTGTTTCTTTTAGTATTTTATTGTGTCTACATTATTTTTTTAGTTTTGTATCTATTATTATATATATATATATATTATTATTTATATATATGTATATTTTATATTAATTGCATGTATTTAAATGATATAAAATTGTTTTTCTTCATGAATATTAAAATATTTTATAATTTTTTTGGTTTAACTAATTGAGGTTTTGAACTTTCAGTCTCATAGTTTACTAAATACTTTATAACATGACCATAGCCAATTTAGCTTCCCTTAGACTATTTTAGTTATGACTGAGAATAAGAATGAAATATTATAATATCAACAGTGAATCTACAATTATAATGTTAGTGGCATTATTGAAGTTGTATAAAATGTTTTTCAGGGACAAATGTTAAGATTAAGCACTAGAGAAATGACACATCATCTTGCTATAAAATGAGTCTCTAAACTCAATAAGTCAAAAATAAATTACACATCATCCTACTATAAAATGAGCCTCTAACTTAACAAGTAAAGATTAAACAAGATAACTATAATTCCAATACCATAATTTATCAATTTCAAATACCCAAAATATTTATTTTTATAACATTTCAAATACCCAGAATATTTATTTTTATAACATTTTTTAGCTAAGTTTTTCACTTTAAAAATATTATTTAAAAATTAAATTAAATCCTCGTCCACTTCATTTTAAAATTTTAAAACAGCAATAGGCCTATTTACTTAACAAAATATTAAAATTATGAAAAACCAATAGGCATAATTATTAAAAAAAACACCCACCATAATTATTAATAAATTAGATTTTATTATGAAAAATCCTATCATAAATCGGCTCTCCAACTCGATAAATAAAGCAGCGGGACTTTCTACCTTTTAGCAACCCTATGAATTCCATGGATCGGATGAAATATTGGTATCTAATTCAGTCGGATATACGCAACATTCGAACGCAACATCTGATTTTTCTCAGTAGAGTATCGTTCAATCAATCAAATGGCACTCAGCGAAGTATCAGAATCAGAATCGGACATTGTCATTGTCTATGATCCAGTACGTATCGGAACATAGACAACGACCGTATCGACCTGGAAGACATATTGGATAGTGATAACAATAACAGAGCTGCATATAACCCAGAGACTGGCTGGCCTTTCCACATGTACGATATTCAACCCCAACTCGAAATAAGAATGCAAATGCGACAACGTGTGACCGATGTAGGTCAAAACATGTTATTACGTTGGTCGGTCATACAAGACTACCCTTTTGAGATATTGGACGAGAGCCATATGTCTGATTACGTGAATTCATTGGCTCACTGGATTGCAAACGACATCAGTTTACCGCAAGATTTGAAAAACCTGTGGAAAACTTTAAATCTCCTTCGTCTCAATTGTCAGTATAGCGACGTCAACAAAAGACTGTTTCGTTATGTGAAAGGATTCGTGACACTGGTTGAAACGTTGAGCCGTTATTTCGATATGGAGGGACTGCGGCACACATATGCTGAAAGGGAAAGCAGATATACTGAGAACATCTGTCGGGAGATACTTGAGCTTGCGGAGATTACAGACTTCAGTGAAGAGGACGGGGATTTTATTTTGGGCACGGATTCCCTCACCGAGAGCTTCATTGGCATAATGAGTACCGTTTTATTTGCTGTGGGCCGATACAATAAAGACGTGTGCAGAATCGTGCGCATCATGGAGGTCACGTGTAACAATCCAAAGATACATCACAGCATGAGGTACGATTTGTTTGCTAGTTTGATTTATGAGATTCTGAGTGATCCAACTATGCCCAGTGTCGATCTCATCCGCTGTGTAGATATCGCCTATGCATATTGTAGTGAGACATTTGATCGGCGGTATGCCGGACCCGCACTTTGCAAAACATTGGCAGTTCTAGTTTACCGTTTCATGCGTTCAGGCGAAACAAATGCAAATATTTATGGGTATGGGGCTAGGGTTGATGAAGAATAAAGCGATCGATCGGCCGCGCTAGAGAAGGTTTTGAAGATTTTGTGTCAGCTCTGTGTCAAATATGGCGCCGAAGTTGTTAGCGTTATAGTGCGGGACTTATTCAGTCCGATAAAGTGTTCCAATCTAATTCTGAACTATGCACTCTTGCATGCACAAGAGGGGGAGGGTTCATTCAGTGGCAAACACTTGCTGTATGCCACGATTATGAATAAATACATATTTGAGAGCACTGCCGCGCACGGTGTTGGTGTGTCGATGGATGACATCAAGGTTGTGTTCGATTTTGCTATGAGCTCTTTGCCTGCTCGCTACCTATTCAATGGCCGGCCAAGGCTGAAGGAGTCGACAGACCAAGTGATCGACACCATGCTAAATTTGCCACACTGTCAATCCGTTGTTCTTCAACAGTGGAATGAGTCCGTTGTCCTTCAACAGCGGAATGAGATGTACTTTGGTCCATCTTGAACATGCGTCACCTCAGCATTCCAATGGTATATTAATAACGCTGTACAAATTTTGATTAAAAAATAAATGTTTTGTATTATTTGAAAGTGTTTTATTAGTTACAGTAATTTATTTGTAATTGTTGACCAATTTAATTTATAATATAAGGCTATGGTTATTTTAAAAAAACAAATATTTAATTTATGATATAAGGGTTAAGGGTTATAAAGTTGTAGTTAGTTTAAAAAAACATATATTTGTATTTCAAAATTATTGGTAAAATTATTTTTCCAATATTTTATTGGATTATTTTTCACTTATTGTATCTTTGCACTATTTTCTCATTTTTCTATGCAGTTCCAATATTATGCCCATGAATTTTATATATCTCTGGACTGATTTTCATTGTTAATTTTTATAGGAAAACTAATCAAAATAAAAATCTTTGAAAATAGCTCATACTCATGTAAATATTATATTTACTACACACCACAATTAAGCAAATATTTGCAACAACAAAAAGATTGGATAAGAACAAGATGCAAACCATTATTTATGTGCAAACTAACTTATGCAAATCCTTGCATCTAGATGACAATTTCCATTTTATATATAGATTTGCAATTTTTATGAAAACATAATTTCCACTTATGTTAGACACTAAACTAGATCAACACTTGTTTAATCAATTTTATATTAAAATCTATATAAAACTTATTAAATATCATATCAACTTATAGTTTTATATCCGTGTTACTATTAAA
>APFE030905437.1:77912-150950 GCA_000404065.3 Pinus taeda
TATAAATGACTAGAAAATACATAATGGATCATCTGATCATGATCGAACAAGTACATGTCTGAATATCACATATAAAATTGTCAATGATGCTGAGAAATACAACGGATCACTGATATCAAAGATTGATCTTGAAGATACCAACTGAAAATGATGGAAATGGATGGTACTACACTGCAAACTCAGGCGCCACCATATACATTTCTACACCATGGGAATAAATGATCTGAAGTCGACCATGTGAGAAATCATTTTATTACCAGTCATTGATGTATACCGTTAACAAACGCGATACTACTCACCGATAATGATAATGAGCGTCAAGGTACCCAGTACAATCCAACAAGTGCAAATAGATGAGCTGGAGTCAAACACCTGTAAGAATCTATCGATCAGGAGACAATGATGGTTTCCCATTTTCGATAGCGAAGGATCTACCACCAATGACTGCAAACCCCAAGGTACTGCCCAATGGACTCTAGATCTTTGCGCGAGAGCAATGAGTCAGAGTCGATAGGGAAAGATCTGCTAGAAGGAAGGCATTAAAGCATCCTTCATCAATCTAGCGTGAGTGTAACCCGTAGGCCAATAATGTGGAAGGAATCAGATGAAAGAGATGTCGTAACCCAACCGAAGTACGTTTCCAGCGTACACAAGATGTGGCTAGTGCACGACAGAAACCCTTTGAACCAACCAATAATGAAAGCTGACACAGAGGTGAGGTATCCACCAATAGGGTCAAATGGAAACCAAGGTACTGCACGAATCCCAATGTGTGATAATGTAAGTTGACGTCGAACAAAAGGGAAACCACTCAGTCAGAGACCCATGATACTGATCAATGCCGAGCACAAGGTGACCTATCAATAATGAAAATAGGGCCAGGTTACAGCTCTAGGCATGTCCTTAGAGCAAGATGTCGTCGTCGATAAGGACAAGACCCGCCAGCAAGAAGTCAATGGAGACCTTCTCAAACCGGCACGAGTAAAGGACCAATATAACTGATGTGATAATAGACATAACACTGACAAACAGGATGGCCGACTGAAAAATGAGTCAAGAGACACTGCAGAGAGGCCGACTCATGCTAACTTCCCTTGAACAAAAGCACGACTCAATGTGACTATATGGCAACATATGATGACTCTGTATAATTTCGTCATGCAGGAGGCAGGAACGAACCCTCCATATGATTGGAAGAGATAACCAATCGGTGGAGAACTGACTCAATAACAAGGTTACGGTGTACCTAAGTCAAACTAAATCCCACCCAAATGGAGGAGACTTTGTTTTGAGTGATTTATTCAAGGGCGACATGACTGACTCTAGCTGCCAATAATAAATGGAAATATTGTCTCGTTCCCGCTCTTTTTGGAATATTTAATTTTTTTGTCTTTTTCTGTTAAGCTCGAAAAAGAATAAAATATTTCTATGGTATAGTGGAAAGAATGAGTGTCGATGAAACAGATGATCTAGTTCCTGAGAATGGAACATTCCTATGCTCAATGAAGGGAGGCGAAAACTGGTCAGTGACACTCAAAGGTATGTTCCTTCCACAGGTCAACGTGTGTCAAGTTGCAGGAGTCAAAGGTATGCAAGGTTGATTTTGCAGTCATCATGGTCAAAATTTGGCTTAAACATGAGTCCAAGTGAAGCTGGCTCTAGGCCAAAAGGTGCAAATGGTCAACATGAAATGCAGTAGTACAACTCGACACAAAGGAGCCTCTAGGGTATAAGGCCATAACAAAATGAAGAAGCTAAGAGGAATTAGTCTTCAATGCATAAGTCATGGCAGGACTACAGAGGACTCCCGAGCCTAAGGACAAAAATCGGCATGAGTGCCAAGTGACAACAAGGTACTAACTAGGGCACCCATGATAAGATAGGCTCTACCACACAAGTCATGGTACTTCTAAGCAATGAGAAGGTTTTGCACCATAACTTGGTGGGGTCGATCCTAAGGCCAAAAATGGAAAACTAAAATGATAAGTGGACAATGCAGGCGGAAAAACCTAACCTATATGACAGTTTCGGAAACCAATACCTGTCAGAACGGACCAACCATAAAAATTTCCAAAGGAGAAATCTTCCAAGCTCTGTAAACATAAATAGGAACACTAGGCACGAAGTTAATACATCCCACATATAAACTTCATATAAAATCTTTTGTTATGGAATACAAAACTTGAAAATGTGTACCTTATATATACAATATGGTATAGGAACCACGCAGCCTTGCGGCTTACGCATAATAGTTCTTTTGAAAAAACCCCTTGTAGAACTCAGGCCAAGGATTGCTTTGGTAGTCATAACTCATGGATTCAAAGAGTTCCTCCTATGAAGGCAAAACAAGTTCTAGGAAATCATGAGAACTACAAGGATCAACAGAGGGAATTAAAGGGTCCCATGTCCCTATAGGAAGAACCTCTCGGTCAACTGTCGAGACCAAGTCCCAAGAAGGAGAATAATAGGTCAAAGGATCCTTCTTAGAAGCAATTGAACATTGAGGACTCAATGCCACATAATTGACTCGTGGCAGGGTAGAGTCTACTTGAACACTTGGAACAAACCAAGGGGCATTCTGCAGTAAAGTCGAATTAAGGTGGTGATTATCATACGCAAGTTGATCAATAGTGACAATATTCCCATTATGAGGAAAGCACATTACTCGAAAGAGTGAAGACACCACAGCATTCATAGCATAGACATAATCACGCCCAAGTAGCATATTAAATTATAAAGGGCTATCAACCACCATCATATTGATTAAGATATTCTTCCCACCTAAAGTGATACGCAATTGAGGAAGAACACCCATAGATTCACTAGGTCTTCTATCATAGGCGAACAACTGACTCTTAGTTGTCAACAACTTTGGGAACCCAAAGCTTTCCAAGTCAAAGAGGATATAATACTTGTAGAGGATCCTTCATCCACCATACATCGATAGACATTTGTGGAATTCACTCTGACCTTTATTTGGAAAGGTGCAGCAGAAGGAAGACGAGGCTCAACAAGACTATCCCAATCAAAGGAAACACTCTTAGAACTTGGAGGGGGAACATTCGAAGAAACCAGAATGCCCCTTATACCAGAAGACTCTCTACTAGAGAGCAAACAGACTCTTTTGTTAGGCGCTTCACCCCCCAAAAGAGTGTAATCAGCCAGCGATTGTACTGGCTCAGCCACCTTATCAACCAATGGTTGATGGGATTGACGAGAAACCATATCAAATGTAGGACTAGAAGAACTTTCAAACTCGGACCATATCCTTTGGACCTCTAGAATGCCAGGCCATAAATGAGTAAGATGGTCTCCCTTGCATATCTTACAAGGGAACTTAGGTTTAAAACTTCTACGTCCAGGTTTCTTATCAACCCCCATCCAGCCAACATGACTAGCAGTGGTTTTCGGAGAGTCCTGAACATGATTTACAGAGGTCGGTGACTCTTTGCTAGTATGACTCGAAGTGACTAGACTCATGACCCCAGCATGACTTGCAGCGGCTGAAGACTCATCTCCAACATGACTGGCAGAGGTTGAGGATGAAGTGCTAATATGACTTGCAGTGACTAGACTTGTGCCCCCAGCATGACTTGCAGCGGCCGAAGGCTCATCTCCAACATGACTGGCAGAGGTTGAGGATGAAGTGCCAGTATGACTTGCAGTGACTAGACTTGTGCCCCCAGCATGACTTGCAGCGGCTGAAGGCTCATATCCAACATGACTGGCAGAGGTTGAGGATAAAGTGCTAGTATGACTTGCAGTGACTAGACTTGTGCCCCCAGCATGACCTGCAGCGGCTGAAGGCTCATCTCCAACATGACTGGCAGAGGTTGAGGATGAAGGGATAGAATTATTCTTCTTCTTTGACTTCCTCTTTCTCCTCTTTTTAGATTTCTTGTTACAAGAAGGAGGAGAAGAAGGAATCCCAGATTTCTCTTTGAAAGAAGATGAATAATTAGCACCCATGTGATGCCCTTGAAATAAAGCATTCAACTAAGAGGCTTTAAGAGCATTCAAAATATTCGGAGTGGACCACAGCCAAATGGGCAATCCAACATTCAACCCAGGAATATTCAAAGTGGCCATCAAGGGAGTACCAACATTTCCAAAGTAAGGAAAAGCACAAGGGTCCCCTTTTGGAAGGGTACCTTGGTTGGTTTCCACAGGAATATTGGCCATATCTAACTGATCCTCAAACCTTTCCCTTACGGGAATGTAGAAATAACTTTTCAAAGAATATGGAAAGGCAATCAAAACCTTTGCCCTTGAGGAGACAACTCCACAACTTCTGAAAGAACGACCAAAAGCCTTTCAAGATCGGTAGAGTGGTAAGCCAGTCACTTAGAACACAAAGTCCTAATGTGACAAGACAAAAATACCTAAAGCCAACTATATACAAGGAGGAAAGAGCACTCATTAAAAGGTCCCTAAAAGATATCAGTCAGTCAAACAACCTCCAAGTATTTCCGCTCCGGGTGATGAGGACCGGACACCAAAATACAAGAAAGTGGATTAAGGGGCCTTCCGAAGATATTCTGGGATAATGACGGCCCAGCCCTATAAACGAAGGTAACAGAGGAAGTTACGCTGACCTCCTAACAACAGCCTACGTCATTGCAAGCCCCCAAGCTTCGCAAGGGTTCCCTCCAGTAGTATCGTTGAGAGTGATATGACGTCGACCTCAGGTGCCACGGGATTCCCCTCCACAGCCACCTGTGTAGATCCCTAGGAGTAGAAACTAAGGTTACCAACTCGTATCAGAAGCCAGGAAAAACAGTCGTGATGTATGTTTGGACAAGTAGGAGAGGGGGCATCTCTCTTCCCTGTCTTCGCAGACCCTCGTGCTTAACTCCCAGATCCAGAGCTTTCCTGGTCTTCCTAACGCTATTGGATTTTCTCTCGTTAAAAAGACAATTTCAAGAAAGTATCAATTGACAACTTTCATGAAACAAGGAAGTAGATGGTCACAAAAAGCGGTTCTGTCAAGCAAACAACAAGTCACTAAAAGAAAAATCCAACACAAATGTTGATAACAATCTTTCTGCTCTGAATATCAGAGAAACCAAGATTCGAACAAGAAATCTTGTGTGCTTTTAGCGAAAAACGATGACGCTTGCAAACAGAAAATAAGACCAATACTCCTTACAATCAGAGAGAAATCGGAGTAAGACGCTTGTTGTAAAACAACCAATTGATACTGACAAAATGACTATTTCAAACTGAATCAAACTACCAGACAAACCTTCAGAGACACAAAAATTTATAAATCTTGAAAGTTGCAATATATACGCGACTATACTTATGTGCAGATTGCGTGTATACGCAACTGTGCCTGAGGAAACCTGCGTATACGCAGGTTTACTTCAGGAAATAAGCGTACGTACGCTTCTGTAACTAAGGAAAACAGCGTATATGAAAGATTTCAAGAAAAATAAAAAAACAAACTAAAGAAACTAGCGAAACTTAGAATTCAAGAACAGACTAGACAGTAACAGCAAACCAACAAGTAATTGAGCCCTGATTGGCTTGACTAACACCCAAACTAGGAACAACAAGAGTGTTGTCCCCAGTGGAGTCGCTAATTCTGTTGAGGGATTTGCTCCCCTAGGGCTTTTGGGTGGAAACCCTAGCAGACTGAAAGTTGTCTAAACAGCGAAACACACATTTACACTGCCATTATGCTATAATAAGAAAATTCAATAGTACGAGGGGCGTACCTCAGGTCCTACGTTCGAGAAGTTCCTCAAGGGTCCAAACCCTTCTTCAAGTCCCTTTCGCTCCTTTGTCCTGAAAAACAACCAATTCCAAAGAATACAACAGTATATGGACAAAGACTTATAAAGAAATCATCTTTATGTTATAAAAGAAGGAAGTTAGTTATCAACTTTAAACAACCATTCACATATGAAATTCAAACATGAACATCATAAACATAAAGAAGAATCATATCAAGAACCGAGACGTGTTTCTTTATTATAGACAAATAGAATGTACAAAAGGAGTAATATCACCTGAGTAACCTTTCGCAGGCTCCAAGCAAAGCTTCCTTCCGGATCCGTCCAGCCTCAAGCCTTTAGCATATCTCCTTCAAAGACTCACTCCATGATGCCATAACTAGTGGATGAACATCAACTCACAAGGAAACAAGGGTTTCCTATATAAATGGGGGAAGTGCAGAAGGCACAAGGGTATTCAGACCTGGTCAGGGGAAAAATATTAGTATAAGAACCTTTCTCTCTCTTCTCTCTTCCCTTAGGCCTTCCCTTTGATGTCTTTTTATACCACTCCCAAAGTAGTTTTTTAGTTAGGATTTGGTTGGGAACAGTTGGGCCACAGGCACTAACAGGTGATCAGCAGGTAAAACCCGCGATCTCTGCCCGAAAATAAGTAGTTTTATATTTTTTAAGTGTTTTAATACATATACGAGGGTTGGGTATATGCCTACCCGCGTATACACCCGTTTAACTCAAGGCAATGTCGCGTACAAGGAATAAAACACTGGTTTTTAATTTTGGGACCAGGTCTGGAAGGAGGGGTTGCCCTATGCCATGAGGGCAGCATCACAAACCATAATAGTGAGATTTGGAGCTATAACAGGAGTATGACAGGAATCATGAAAAGAACCTACAATAACTTCTATGCTCTTGAAAATGAAATATAATGTTCTATCTGTAACAATTTCAGTCATGAACACTCTGAATGCAAAAGCAGGTTTCGGCAAACAACTCAGAAGGAGCCAATTTCATTGAGTTCCAAAACATGGAAAAAGAAAGAACCGCAACCAGAAAGATGTGTGATAGCCTTATATGCGGAAGGACAAGAAAATCAATGGTACATTGACAGTGGATGCTCGAAACATATGACAGGTGATAAAGAAAAACTTCAGTCATATACTTCCTTAGAACGGGAAAAGAAGGTCTCATTTGGAAATGACACCCTTGCATTCATAAAAGGTAAAGGTTCTGCTCATTTGAAAAAGAAGGTCAAAGATGGAAATGTTATGTATGTTGATGGCTTAAAGCATAATCTATTGAGTGCCAGTCAAATGTGCGATCAAGGAACTAAGGTAATATTTCAATCAAATGGATGTATTGTCTGTGAGCTTGACATAGGAAAAACAATGATCAAAGGCATAAGAACTCCAAATAATTTATACATATTCAAAGAAGGAGAACAACAATGCTATCTAAGAAAGAATGATGAACACTGGCTATGGCACAGAAGATTGGGGCATCTTAGCTTCTCGCAGATAAGGAAAGCATGCAAGTATCAGGCAGTTCATGATCTTCCTGACATCAAAATTCCAGACAATACAATATGAAAATCATGTCAATTTGGTAAGCAAACCAGAACTAATTTTCCTGAAAAGGAAGGATCAGCTAACAAGCCACTTGAACTGGTCCACACCGATATATGTGATCCAACTAGGAAGAGGTCACCTCGAGGAGAAGAGTATTTAATATTGTCATTGACCGCTTTTCAAGGATGTGTTGGATAGAACTCATGAAGTATAAAGATGAAGCTTTTGAAGAGTTCAAGTCATTCAAAGGGTTGGTTGAAAATGAATCAGATCGCAGAATCAAATGCCTCAGATCTGATCGAGGAGGGGAATTTACCTCATATGAGTTTTTCAATTTTTTTGAAGAACATGGAATAACCAGGGAGTAGTGGAAAGGATGAACATAATGGTTCAACAAATGGCTCATGCCATGCTTGATGAATCTGGAACTCCCGCAACCTTCTGGGGTGAAGCCGCATTTGCCGTTGTTACTATTCTCAAAAAGACAAATGTCCGGGTAAACAACACTCAAACTCCTCATGAACTTTGGTACATTAAGACTCCCATGGTAAAATACTTCAAAATTTTTGGAAGCAAATGCTACATTAAAAGGACTGATGAAAATCTTGGCAAGTTTGAACCTAGAGCAGATGAAAGCATTTTACTTGGCTACTCTCCCCACAGCAAAGCCTACAAATGTTACAATAAAAGACTTGGTAAAATTGTTGAAAGCATTGATGTAGTGGTTGATGAAGAAGGAAACACTCCTAGGCAGGTAGAATCTAAATATTTTGAAGATAGTGAAGACTATTCGTCAACATCAAATCAGATTCATGACGAAGAAGAAACACATTGTTGGGCCTCAAAATAGTCCTTATTCTCACTCCATTATTCACCAATACATGCACATTACTTCGATATTACCTTCATGTCACCTCCATTCTACCTCCACATCATTACATTTACCTCATCATTGGGTTATAACTATGCTTTTCCAAATTTTATTAATTCTTAACATTTTAAAGTGGATTTATGGTTAAACTTTAGAAAATAATATGCTTATACTTATACCTAACAACTAGAATGAGTTTCTTGACATGTGTAGGTACAAAGGAAACTTCCAAGGCATCCTTATGTTGCACTCTATGTTCAAATTCAAATTTGAGAAGATTATGAACCTCATGGAGAAGATCATGGACCTCATGGAGGAGATCATGGAGGATAGGGTTATGTGTCACCATTGGTTGAGAAATATGTGGGTCAAAGGAGGGAATAGTGGGTCTACATTTATGAGGTTGATATCATATTTTTTGTATAAATAGGAGTAGCTACTCCATTCCAAAGGGAGGAATCTTGGAGCATGTATCCAACTTATGATGGAATAGAATAAAGCTTCATTTTACTTAAATTTCCATTCTATAGTTTTAGATATATATTGTCTTAATGTAGAATATGGAATAATGTGTCACTTTGTTCTTAGGAGAATTGAGCTCACTCTGAAAGGATCAAAGGAACATTTTATTTCATAATAGATCTTATTTCATTTCTTAGATGTTTGAGGATTTGTTTGTGATTGATGAATGAGTTTTAAATTAAAATCTTATTAGCATATGAGGGAACAACCAAGGGTCTAAGTTAAGCTCTCCCTCTATTTGATTTGCATGATAATTAAAATTCATTCTTTTGCTTTTAAGTTTCAAGTTATTTCATTTCTTATGCTTATGAATGAATCTTAGTTTAGCTTGGATCAGTATATGAGGGGAAAATCAAGGGACTAAGTTAGTCTCTCTCTCTATTTGAATCTGAACAACAATTAAATTCATTCTCTTGTCTTTATTTCAATTTTTTAGTTTTATGTAATCAATGATTTCTTTTCAATCTATAATATTGTAGGGAAGGACAACCAGGACCTCCTCAATTAGGAGCCTCTTCCCTTGTATATTATATTGAATCATAAATCATTTAGTTAGACATAGAGTTAGTTTCCTACTCCTACATATATTTTGTTGGCATCATCACAAGCTTACGAGTTTCCCTGGTTGATAATTTAATGAAAGCAATACCCAACATTTTGGCGTCGTTGCCGGGGATGGTGCTAAGGGATTAGGCAATAGGAATTTAAATCAGTTCTAGTATTTTTCTTTGAAAAAACTAACTCATGTTGAAAAGATGACTTGGTGACAGCAAGATCTTAGTAACATGGGGAATTATACACAGGCATTAGCTTTGAATCTCATTTTTAGCTGCATATATAAATCATGATAAATAGGATGCATATATTTCAGTCAATATTTTCATTATAAAAGTGTTAAACTAATCCATTTATGGGGAGGAGATCTAGAATGATGTTCAAGCATTTGGAGGAGAGTTAAGAGAATGAGGACTACATTGAAGATTGGTTTCAAAAGGTGACTAGGCCACGACATTCTTCCATTCTTCAACGAATCCTAACATTTAATCCAAATGTGCAATTGATGTCTCATATCCTTGTAAACATTCAGGTATATTTTTCGAATTTCGATTTGAGCATACTAGATAATTTGATCTGTAAATGTCTTCATTGGAAATACTCCTACACTTGAAAATAAAAATTAAAAATCTATTTCTCAAAAGGGAGTAGGATAGAATAGGAAAATAAAGCCAAGCTTGGAAAGTTTTTTTGAAGTTTTTGATTTTATTTATTTCTTGGAATTTTGGTGGTGCAGTAAAAGCCACCTCATTCACTAACCTTTGACAGAAAGATCTACAATCAAAGAGATATTTGTGAGAAGGAAAACAAGTGGAGTTCAGAGCACTAAAATTTGAGGTTTGAAATCAATTCTTCTTACTATGTTTTTCAAATTCAAAATTTCAAATGTATAAAGAATTGACAAAAATCCGAAGTATGCTCTCTTCCTACGCCTTGTTGTGACCTAGAAGATCAGAAAAGGAAATTGAATAAGTTAGCCTTGAAATTTTACAATAAAAATCATAGATCTAGATAAATAACTAAGAGATCTAAAATTTCTATTGATTGTAAAAAAATGATCTCCAACTTATTTCTATCTCAAATTTTGTTAAATAAATTATTTTCATTTATAAAAAACTTAATTAGACTTTTCTTAAAAAAAAATAATCCTAAACTAGATTTCTCTTTTTAGAAAACATAGAAACAAAATCATTTACATAAAAAATAACATAGAAAAACAAACGACTCAAATAAAAAAATATAAATTCAACCCATTATATAAACAAAGCAATAAAACACATTTAAAAAAAACAATAAAGAATTGAAAAACCAAAACAAATGCATTACATATGAAAATTAAAAATAAAACAATACATTAAAGAAACCACTGGAAAGTGAATGAATTAAACGATGAAACAAATCGACAGAACCAAAAAAATGATGGTTTTTAAGTTCATTAAAATACGCCTGTCGACGGAACCAAAAATAATGGTATTCAATAAAAGAATCATTGCATAAAAAAAAAACCGATTGAATTATCAAAGTGTGCATTACCCGAAGTTTTCACCGATATACATTTTTGAAAATAGGCTTATGGCATTGTCATCTTGATGCTTGGGACTCTACGAAGATTAATTACATTTTTCATGCAGTATGAGTAAATAATGTCTTTTTCGGTGTGAACTTAGTCTGAGTTGGGCATATTTGTATTGGAAAAAAAAATGATTCTTTGCTCGCAAACCCAACCGCTGACCAAGAAATTCGTATTTGTATTGGAAACAAAAATGATTCTTTGCTCGTGAACCCAACCGTTGACCAAGAAATTCAAGATTTGAAGAACATTTTTAAGGTGTATTGAACTGAAAGTCAACTATCTGTCCTTGGAAATTATGTGGAAAACAATCGATCTAACCGATTTTGCCAAGATTTCAATTCAACAGCATGAAATTGAGGGATAAAAAGACTGAATGCCCATACTGCAGATTAGGAGGGCGCTTTCATTGAAGGCTACGAGAGGAAAAGTCATGCAAAATGTTTTTGAAATTGATCGATTTCGTAGCTGTCAGGTTCTTGTTTCTGTGACTGCTCCAGGTTCCAATATGATCTTTCCTTCCTCTTCAAGTTCTAGCAATATTGTTTGAATTCGGATATTCTGCAACTTTTGAATGAGTGGCCACACTTTTCTATCCTTCTTCCATTCATTCCTTGCTTTGTTTATCCAACCTGGTTGGATAATAGAAATAGCACAAAATAATGCTTCCACATCCTCATCCTTTCTTGAGAGTGCATCTTTAACAAAATTTTGCTTCCCTTTTCTAGAGATGATGTCAAAGTCATATCCCAATATATTTGTGACCCATTTTTTCTATTCTTCTAAAGATAATAGTTGTTCTAAAACGTATTTAACACTATCATGATCCATTTTTACCTTGAAGTGTCCTCCCATTTGGTAAGGTCGCCATTTCTTAAGTGCATGTAGTGCTTCCAAGATTTCCTTCTCATAAATAGCTTGCTTGAGATGTAGCAGTAAATATACCTAATCACCTACATCAAAACATTTTTCACTACGATGTTGATCTACTTGTTGTTTCATCTAATTTTGCACCAAAGAGGCATTATCCTTTAAAAGTTCGACAACTTGATGTTGATGCTCGATGTGATCTTTCACTGCTTGAACCTTTTTCTTCTTGATACGTCCTTATATCTTGAGGGTCTGAGGAGTGGTAATTTCTTCCAATGCTTTACAAGATATGGTAGGATTCATTTCTTGATGTGTGATGTGATATTTCACTTCTTGAACATTGTTTTTGTGGATATGTCCTTCTATCTGGATAGTTTGAGGAGTGGTAATTCCAGCCAATGCATTACAACATATGGTTGGATTCATTTCTTCTTTCTTGATGTGATCTTTCACTTGTTGAACCCTTTTCTTCTTCATATGTTCTTCTATCTTGAGAGTTTGAGGAGTGGTAATTCTTGCCAATGCTTTACAAGATATGGCCAGATCCATTTCTTGTTTCTCTGGGGTTGGGTCCTAGCGTATATCCTCTTCTTTTCATGTTTATTGATCCTTTTCTTCCTCCTCTTCATACTCTATGTAAAATAATTTCTTCTCAGCAAACTTATGACCTTTAGTGCATTTGTTATCACAGTTTTAACAAAACCCTTTTTCTCTTTTTTCTTGCAATTGTTGTGGTGTTGCTCTAAGGAAGGTGTTTCCCTTTGTATTCTCATAATGTGCTATAATTTCATCCATGAAAATTGACCACGTAACAAGTTGTTTATGAGAACAATTCCCTTTATACCATAAAAATTGTTCTAAATATGAAGATGAAATATATACCTTTTGTAATAGTGGGGCACCATGTATATCAAAATATTTCTCCATCTGTAGTATCCAATTTAGTGGATCCTTCCCATCAAGCTTCCTCATCTCTCTTTTTCTTAATTTTAGGTGCTCCATCTTGAAATGACTATAACTCTATACTTTCGGATCTTTAAGTTATGAAGTCAGACCTGCAGTAGCCCTCTACGTCCTCTTTACAATGCCACCAGTCTGATCGAATTTAGATTCTCCAAGAAAGAGTTATCCACAATCTCCTAAGATGACCTGATTATATACCTTTTCAGAAGAGCAAAATTGTATGAAGTTCCATGTGCCACTATTTTGACCTTAAGATCTGAAAAATATACACAGGAAACTACCATCCGTCCTCTTTCTGCAACTTCTTATGAAATTTCAATCTGATGCTCAAAACAAAGTTATAACTATTTTCCTCAGGTCACCTGTTCGGGATGTAATTCGGGAGTTTGCAAAGAGGCAAATTTCCTCAAATCATATCTCTGCAAATATAGCACAAAAAGTTATGAAATTTAGAACCGAAGTTCATAATGATTTCAGCGCAAATGGGTTTTCTTTTTAGTGTTTGAAATGTTGTAAAAAAACATTATACCGAAAGTGCCACGATGACGTGTTCGGAGAAGCGAAACCTTAGAGTCCAAAGATCTGATACCAAATGTTATGAAACCAACTCACAAAAAGATAGAAAAGATAGATCAACGCCTTAGAATTCAACCTCTTCAAGGGGGCAACCTACTTTACATTACACAAATGAATAATTCTTGGGCACAACAATATAATAAGGGGGTTTTACCAATAAGGGGGGTTTACTAATAACAATAAGGGGTTACACTAGTAGTATAGGGGGCTAACACTCTCAGTTTGAAATGGACTTTACCATCATCGCATGCGTGGTGTCATCGATGATAGGTTGCGGTTGGTATCTTGACAGTGGAGCCGCATTCCACATGACCAGTGATAAAAGTTTATTTAGTGCCTTGGAGGAGAAAGACCTCAAGATGCTCATAGAGATGGGTGATGACGAAAGGTATAGTGATTCAGGAGTGGGCACGGTTGCTTTTTAGAGGGAGCATGGAGCTCCTATCACCTTGATAGATGTGAAGTATGTGACTGGACTAAAGAAGAGCTTGATATCAATCGCGCTATGGAAGACCGAGGCTATGATGTGTTTTTAAGTAAGGGAAAGGTTTTCCTTAGACACATCACCATGAGAGAGGTGAAACAAATTGGTTCACGGGTTAAGAACCTCTATGCTCTTGAGGTTCAAGATGTATGCAAAGCCTTGAGGAGAAAGGAAAATGTTAGAGACTTGGTGGTTGATAGGGAGAGTAAATTACCTCTCAACATGTAGTTCGAGAAGAAGTCTTAGACAATTGTGGAGGAACCACATTTGGAAAAGCAGCTTCAAGAAGTTGTGGTGCTGCCACAACTAGAGAGGTTGAGAGGAGACCGGGTGGAGGCACCCATTCATCCAGAGACCTCTACGCACATAGAGGGGTCACATGCAGTCATACCTCTAGGTGTGAGGTGGGGCAATGTGGAGTGATCATCCCAAGGAGGATGAAATTGGGCAGGGTCCATTGAGAGGTTTTAACTCGTGGATCGTACCTTGCTACGAGAGCCCAAAGTACATAATATTAGGAGGAATCAGTGGGATTGATGCAATCAGACATCAAATTGACAAGGGCTAGAGTAGTCAGATAATGAAGAGCATGGAGAAGAATTGAAAACAGTGTAAAAAGGCAGAGTCAATAAAAGCGCAGAGATTTCAGTTGATAGAGGCAATAGCAGGGTGATGTGGAGTGATCATCTCAAGAAGGCTGAAATTGGGTAGGGTCCATTGATAGGTTTTATCTCATGGATTGTACCTTGCTATGGGATCCCAAAGTACATAATAGCAAGAGGAATCAGTGAGATTGATGCAATTAGAGATCAAATTGATAGGGGCTAAAGCAGTCAGATACTGAAGAGCACAGAGAAGAATTGAAAACAGTGCAGAAAGGCAGAGTCAATAAAAGTACAGAGATTTCAGTTGACAGAGGAAATAGTAGTCAGAGACTTTGGTGATAGAGGCATCATTCTGATTCAGGTTGGATGTTTTTTTCCTAGAGTTGTTGTAGCAACAACACTAGAGAGAAGTGTTGCATGCAAAACATTCCAAAGGTTTAGGATTAGGATCAAGTTGAATTCCTTTCGTGTTGAGAGGGAGTGTTGAAAATAGCAACAAGAAATGATAAAGATAAAATCTAGAATATTCCAATTTAATTTGTCCTTGAATTAAATTGTGAATTTTGAATTTAGTCTTAACAACAACTTGGAAAAGATTAATTAATTCAGTTTGAATTAATTAGTTGGAGAAATTCAAGTTAGAATTCTTTCTGAAGTCATGCAAGAGTTATCCATTAAATTAAGGAATTTATCACTTGAATTAAGGAGATATGGTTGAGTTATATTTGAGTTGTAATTAGTTAACTCAGTTTACTGAGTTAAGTCTAGTTAAATTAGTTCCAACTATTTGTGGAATTAATAGAGAGTTAACAGTGAATTGATGCATGCATGCATCCAACTAGTGCTACTCAGTTAACTGATGATTCTCTCATCAGAAACTCATGCATGTCTACTTTGGGAAAGATCCAGTTGAGTTAAATGTAAAATAAAATGTACTATCAGTTGCATGTGTTTGTCTATAGAGCAAACCAAAGTATGCAGTCAAGGTAAGGTTCCCTTGAGGATTGCATAGTTTTGGAGGATTAGTGTTCCAATTTGTTAGGAGCCTTCCACTTGGTCACAAAAGGATCACCTAGGAGAAACATCGCAAGGAAATAGGAGGCTTGGAGGGTAGAGGAGAAGGCTTAGGAGAAGTTGTGATTTCCTGTGAGCATCCTAGAGGATTGTACTGAGAGTTGGCTAGTTGTGAGAGCTAATTTTTTGTATAATTCTTATGTATTTCCACCTTGTATGATAATACAGATAGTGGGGTTTTTGGCTGACGATTTCCCCAAAGTATTTTCTTGTGTATTGTTTCATTGATTCTTCTTCTTCTGGTTATATTTTTCAGCTTGATCTTTAAGCTTCCGCAAATTGATAGTAGAAGTAGGTTATAGTATTTTACTTTGATTTATATTGCATTATCGGGTTAACCTACAACATGTTTCCTACATAATCTCAGAGGTAAATCTGTAGAGAGAATTTCTATAGTTTATCAGAGCTAGATGTGTAGAAAATTTCTAGACGAGGTGATTCCAGGAATCACCCCACCACCCCCGCGGGCCATTGGGTCGCAAGGGTGGGATGGAGGTTAGGGGTAGCAAGGTGATTCCCTAAATCACCTCACCACCCCCACAAGATGTTGGGTCGTAGGGGTGGGGCAGAGGCTGGGGGTGGTGGGGTGATTCCAGAAATCACCCCACCATCTGCCCCACCCTAGCGGCCCAACGGATCACAGGCATTGTCGGGTGATTCTGAAAATCACCCCGTCGTTCGCCCCACCCTAGTGGCCCAATGGCCCATGGGAGTGGTTAGATGATTCTGGGAATAACTTGGCCCACTACCCCACTCCGATGGGCTAATAGCTTGTAGTGGTGGCGAGGTGATTCCGGGAATCATCCCGTCCTCTGCCCCACCTCGACGACCCAATGACCCATGGGGATGGCCGGGTGATTACTATAATCGTCCTGCCCTCCACCCAACCCTGGCAGACCAACGACTCGCGGGGGTGGTGGGGTGATTCCGAGAATCACCTGGCCCTCTACCCCACCCCAGCAGCCCAATGGCCCATGAGGGTGGCCAGGTGATTCCGTGAATCACCCTAGCCTCTGCCCCACCCCGATGGCCTAACAACTCGCTAGGCTAGCAAGGTGATTCTGGGAATCACCCCACCCTCCGCCCCACCTAGGCAACCCAATTACCTGTGGGGGTGGCGGGGTGATTCCGGGAATCACACTGCCCTCCGCCCCACTCTAATGACCCAATGGCCTGCAAGGTTGGCAAGGTGATTCTCAGAATTATCCTACCCTCTGCCCCACCCCAGTGGCCCAATGACTCGTGGGGGTTGTGGGGTGATTATGAGAATCACCCCACCCTCTGACCCACCCCGGCAACCCAGCAACCCGCAACGGTGGCCGGGTGATTCTAGGAATCACCCCACCCTCTGCGCCACCTAGGCGACCCAATGGCTCGCGGGGGTGGCAGGGTGATTCCGGGAATCACCTCACCCTCTGCCCCACCCCAGCGACCTAATGGCCTGCGAGGGTGGTGGGGTGATTCCTAAAATCACCCCGCCCTAAGCCCCAATCTGACGGCCCAACAGATTGTGAGGGACGGTGGGGTGAATCACCACAGCTTCCACCCCACCTGGCAGGCCAACACCCTACGGGGTTGTGAGGGTGATTTTGGGAATCACCATGGCAGCCTAATGGCTCACGGGGATGGCGATGTGATTCTGGGAATCATCCCACCCACCGCCACACCCCGACGGCCCAACGACCCACGGGGATGGTGGGGTGATTCTGGGAATCACCCCACCCTGCCCCCCACCCCGATGGTCCAACAACCCGTAGGGGTGGTGGGGTGAATTTAGGAATCACTCCTCCCTCCGCCCCACGTCGGTGGCCCAATGGCTCGCGAGGCTCTGCCCCACCTCGGTAGTGCAACGACCCATGGGGGTGGTAGGGTGATTCCGGGAATCACCCCGCACTTCGCCCAACCTCGGTTGTCACACCTCTACATTGGCGATACTCTTCCAACCACACTATAGGAGGTGCGACACCACTGACCTTTTTCTTTTCATCAATACTCATGGTCATGGATTATGCCTTACTTCTATACTTAGTTTATTTTTCTCTTTTACCAAGTACTTTCATTCAATATAACACAGTAGTTAAACATTCATCAGCATTAACCATGAAATGCACAATAATATAACTGGGAGAGGCAACTCCCTATAATGAGTCTGCCCTAAATATTAATATAAATATGTAAGTTCAATCTTGAGGAAACCCCAAATTTACACTTAGAATATTTTACAATCACTCGCACAAGGTGTTCAGCCAGCTCGTCCGCGTGCCCGCACGGTTGCTTGAATGACTCTACCGAACCCTAGTTGGCCTCCTCACCTTCACCCAAATGTGTTTCGTTCAGCCCATCTAACTCGTCGGGCACTCCCACTGAACACCCAACTCACCCACTGGAGAGCGCTCTCCACC
Organism: Pinus taeda; assembly: GCA_000404065.3. NCBI lineage: Eukaryota > Viridiplantae > Streptophyta > Pinopsida > Pinales > Pinaceae > Pinus > Pinus taeda. Next base: position 95,708 of record APFE030905437.1, read on the forward strand.
AAACGTCCAACTCACCAAGTGTTCTACGGCAAGTCATTCACCGTGCACGCTCATTCAAGACTTCGCTCGAACCACCATTCACCAACTCGTGTCATTCACCCAGACGCCCTATTGCACCCTCGAATGACCTCGAACAATCATGCCCGAACACCCTCGAACGACTCTACACGAACGCCCTCGAATGACCTCGAACGATCATGCCCAAACACCCTCAAACGACTCTACACGAACACCCTCGAATGACCTTGAATGACCCTGCCTGAAGGCCCTCAAATGACTCTGCACGAACGCCTTCAAACGACCTCGAACGACCCTGCTAGAATGCCCTCGAATGAGTCTGCGGGAATGCCCTTGAATGATCTCCAACGACCCTACCCGAATGCCTTTGAATGACTTTCTGAATGACGCCCTCGAACGACTTTCCTGCACGATGCCCTTGAATGACTTTTTGAATGTACGCCCTCGAACAACCGCCTGCAGGAATGCCTTCGAACAACCTGCTTTGGCTCGGCTCAAGTGCTTCGACCTTGCACTTCATCCACCTACACCTTCTCCTGAATTTCGGACCAACCTTCACACTTTCACATTGTTCCGCCCTTAGATGCTTTGAACTATGTATTTTGTGATGATGCCTTAACTCCACACCAAGCTACTCATATATATGGTTCGCCCCCTCCATGAACTGATGCGTCTTCATGTTGGCCAACCTCCATACTTCACCATTTCACCTCTTGAATGGGTCAGCATGCCTTGCCAGCTCGTCGCCCACTGGGATGGCCCATGGCCTATAACTCAAATGACCTCAACAATACTTAGTTTTTTCATGTGTTTCCTCCCACCGTGTTGTTGCTCCTTAACTCATCGCCTCTGTGCGAGCTCGTTGTATAGCCTGCAGCTCATTGGCACTACATTCTCCCCCACTTGAAGTCATTATCATCTTCAACAATCACTCATACCAGCAACCATCTGTCACCAAGATATCCATACCAAGGAATATAACCAACTGATATGTCATACATTGGAAAGTCATCTAAATCCAGGATCATCAACCACATCTGTTTCAATCTCCACATGTTGCTTCCATTGTGGAAGGTTGGCCCCTCAAATTCAAGCTACATGCTCACTACAACATATCATGTCGACCTCATCATGTATCGTCATCGTGTGAACTATTGCCATGATACTCCAACATAATGCTAACACATATCTGCACACTGCTAACCCCCATGACTCGAACTAGTTGGGTAGCTAATTCAACTGTCACGCTCAAACCATGAGAATGCACATTCTCATGCCATCATCATTCATTTCTCAATTTCCTGTCACACATCAACTCGATCAAGAATCTATCTCCATCTAAGCCATGTTTAGGTCCATGATGTAGTCTTCGTCTTTGTCTGCAACATGTTGTCCATGATTTTTGGTATTAATGTGCTGCATGAAATCAACCACATCTATCCCAACACCATCATCCATATATGTAAAATCCATCTCCTATAAGTGAAGAGATCCTCTCATCAAGCCCGACTCTCTATGTGCCACATCTAGGATCATGAAGCAACCTCCATCATATCTACAATGTGCCATCCCTCAAGTTTGTCTTAGAAACAAGTATACACTTGTCTCATCCATCCATTTGTAAAAATTGGTTAAGTCTCAGCTCAACCCATGCCAAAGTGTTGTCACCAAGGCATCATCATTTCTGCAACTCTATCACTCCAAAGTATCTCATATCGATCCCCCACATCAAGTCACTCTTTCAAGCACACCCATACATGTACTCAAAAGTATGCACCCGATCTTGCATTAAAGTATTTGACCTCAGCTCCTCAATGCATCAAATCCTCTAAGTCCACCATAATGTGAAGTCCTCAAAAGTCACAGCCTCATGTCATCATGATCTCCATGAGTCATCTCCAACCAACACTCTAGCAAGCATACATGTCTCGGCTCAAAGGACTCTGCAAGATGCCTTAGCTGTCCATCTAGTAGGAATGCTCCATAATCTATTCAAAAATCAATCCAAGTCCATGGCCTTGTTGTACAAGAGTGCACAACATCTTCATTGGCTAATAAGTAAAACATATCCATGTCACATCAGCAAATCCACCTGCACAACATCCCTGCCTTGGCACTACTCATTGAATTCCCATAAGTGACACCTCTACAGGTGCTCCTGCATAATTTCTCTACATAAGACTACCATGCTCCATGTCTCCAAATCGATGTCCATGACACATGTTCCCCATGTTGTCCAACAATGTAGACCCATCACCACAATTGGTCATCCTCATCCAAGCCTGCAAACTAGTGTAATGAACTCAGGCACCCAACCATATCACCATCACATGAGTTTCTTCCACATGGCTCCCACACTAAAGGTTCCACCAAGACTTCCTATTGGTCTTGGCCATGAGATGTCCACCCAAGTATCATCCTACCCAAGTGTGTGTCCTTCTCCAATCTGTCCATGAGTCATGTCGGGCACCTAGCCAATTCTCCATATGGCTAAAGCATGACCCATTCTTCTACAATGATCATCATGTTCCTCCCTTTTCACGGGCCTTTGCACCTTCTACCATAAGGTCACAAACAACCCCAAAAAGTCCTGCAACAGTCAACAATCCTTGCTTTTCCATACACAGTCTCTTCGTAGACATCCATGGTAAGATCCTCCCTTGCACCGGAAAATTTCTTTTGCTCTTCCCTGGATACGGTTCATCTACAAAAAGCTCAACTGAAACACAAGTATAAGTACTTACTTCATCATGAGGTTCCTCCATGTGAGTTTCCTCATCCACAAATGTCTGGAAACTGCACGATCTTGGTCCAACTTGAACACTTTCAAGTTCGTTCTCCATCGTCGTCATATCTGCAACATTCTCAATCATCATGGCTTCCTCTTCTTTTTCATCACGATCTACAGCTGCAACCTACTCCATTTCCTAACCAAGTCGAAGAAGTTCGTCTTCAACATTTCTTTCCAAGACTTCAAGTTTATCTCGAATCCGTGGGTTCTCTTCTTTCATCTACTTCAACTTGTATAAGGTTAGCAAGAGCTTCCCTTCACATTCTTCCAAACCTGCCATGCCTTGTCATTCATATTAACCCAAGCAAGATGCTTCACCCCTGCTAAACCTATCACGAAGTGTAGTGGGATCAGCTTCTCTACAAATCATGCACCGCGTTCACCATCAGCCACTTATCACACTACTGCAGTGGGATCAACTTCTTTGTCATATTTCACCAACTCTGATACTACCTGTCACACCCCTACACTGGTGGTACTCTTCCAACTGCATTATAGGAGGTGCGGGACCACCGACCCTTTTCTTTTCACCAATACTCATAGTCATGGACTACGCCTTACTTCTATACTTAGTTTATTTTTCTCTTTTACCACTCTCTTTTACCAAGTACTTTCATTCATTATAACATAAGAGTTAAACATTTATCAGCATTAACCATGAAATGTACAATAATATAACTAGGAGGGACAACTCCCTATAATGAGTCTGCCCAAAATATTGATATATCAATATACAATTTCAGTCTTAAGGAAACCCAAAATTTACACTTAGAATATTTTACAATCACCGACACAACGTGTTCAGCCATCTCGTCGGTGCCCCCGCACGGTCGCCCGAATGACTCTTCCCAACTCCTCATTGTCCTCCACACATTCACCCAAACGTGTTCTGTTAAGCTCGTCTAACTCATCAGGTGCTCCCACCGAACACCCAACTCACCCACTGATGGACGCTCTCCACCGAACGCCCAATTCACCAAGTCTCCTCTAGTGAGTCATTCACCATGCATGCATGTTCAAGACTTCGCCCGAACCACCATTCACCAACTCGTGTCATTCACCTGAATGACCTTGAACGATCCTTTTCGAATGCCCTCGAACGACTCTGCACGAACACCCTCGAACAACCTCAAACAACCCTGCCCGAATGCCCTCGAATGACTTTACACAAATGAATTTGAATGACATCGAATTACCATGCCCGAATGCCCTCGAGCGACTGTACACGAATTCCCTTGAACGATCACAAATGACAATGCTTAAATGCCTTCAAACGACTTTCTGAAAGATGCCCTCGAGTGACTTTCCTACACGATGCCCTCAAATGACTTTTCGAAGTAACGCCCTCAAATGGCCACCTGCACGAATGCCTTCGAATGACCTCCTTTGGCTCGGCTCGAGTACTTCAACCTTGCACTTCGTCCACCTACACCTTCGCCCAAATTTCAGACAACTCTTCACACTTTCACCTAGTTCCACCCTTGGACGCTCTGAACTATGTGTTTTGTGATGATGCCTTCGCTACACACCAAGCCACTCATATATATGGTTCTCCCCCTCAATGAACCGATGTGTCTTCATATTGGTTGACCTCCATACTTCAGTGTTTGACCTCTTGAACGAGTCGGCCTACCCACTGGCGACCCAAGTGTTGTGTCTCCACGTTTGGCCTCGCCTGTTTGTTGACCTGTCGGGACCACCCATGACCTATAACTCAAACGACCTCCACAACACTTAGTTTTTTTGCACATTTCCACCCACTGTGTTGTTTCTCGTCAACTCATCACCTCTGTGTGAGTTCATCGTATAGCCTGCAGTTTGTGGCACTACACCGGCAACCCAATGGCTCACGAGGGTGGTGTGGTGATTCCGGGAATCACCTTGCCCTCCACCCCACCATGGCACCCAACGGCCCACGGGGGTGGTGGGGTGATACCAAGAATCACCTCGTCCTCTACCCCACCTCGGTGGCCCAACGACCTGCGGGGGGTGGCGGGGTGATTCCAAGAATCACCCCGCCCTCTGCCCTACCAAGCAGCCCAATGGCTCGCAGGGATGGAAAGGTGATTTTGAGAACCACCGTGGTGGCCCAATAACCTGCGAAGGTGGCAAGGTGATTCACGGAATCACCCCACCCTTCGCCCCACCCTGGTGAACTAATGGCTCATGGGGGTGGCAGGGTGATTCTGGGAATCACCCCACCTACAGCACCACCCCAACATCCCACAGGGGTGGCGAGGTGATTTCGGGAATCACCCTGCCCTCCGCCCCACCCTAGTGACCAAAAGGCACATGGGGGTGTCGGGGTGATTCCGAGAATCACGCCACCCTCTGCCCTGCCCCATCGACCCAATGGCTCGCAAGGGTGGCAAAGTGATTCTAGGAGTCATGTTGCCCTCCGCCCCACCCTTGCAACCCAACGACCTGCGGGGGTGGTGGGGTGATTTCGGGAATCACCCCACCCCAACAGCCCAACGACCTATGGGGGTGGCGGGGTGATTCTCGTAATCTCCCCGCCACCTCCACGGGCCATTGGGCCGCTGGGGTTATTTTTATTTTCAAGCTTCAAGGGGAAAAAATCCAAGGATGCAACTTACATGGTAAGACATTTAAAGTGTATATTACTAATGTTAAAAAATTTCACTTATGTACAAGTTATTTGAAATTTTACTATTTCATGCTAGCGGCAAAAGGCAAATCTTCTTAACCATGAAGATCAATTATTTATAAATGAATGTGAGTTCTTCCATATTGATAGTTGGGTGAAAGATGATAGCTATATGTCTATGATTTTTAATCAGGTATATGGAAAGAGTAATAGCCAAATACTAACTTATAATGTTGTTGTGAGAAAACTAACATATGAAGACAAAGAAGCAAAAGGAGAGATAGTTAACATTTATCAAAAGCCACAGTTATTGATTAACTATCTTATAGACATATGTTCAAATGAAAGAGATTGGGTTCCAGATTTATTTTTTGGCTCAAGTTTTATTATATGGATCTGAATTTGAATACATTATTTCTTAATTTATATGTCATTGTACTAATTTACTTCATTATTTCTTTTGTGCTTGATAATTAGGTACAACACTAGCACGTTGCCTTCAAAAAGGAAGAAATTGCATTGCCATTGAAAAAGATCCAATACAGTCCAATTTTATTCAGTAAAGAATTAATGCTCTTCAATTTCTTCCAGTTGCAGTGCAAGAAATTGGGTTGAAGAAAGGGGACTTTAGTGAATCACATGTGACAAAAAAGGCAAAGGAAACCCAACCACCATTACATGGAATGATTAGAAAGGTATACATTGGAAGATTCGCAGACATCAAAGATCCATTAGAAGAGGAAAATGAGCAAAATGAAGTAGAAAATATTGTGGAAGAAGACAATGATGAAACTCTAGAGGGCAAAGAGTTTGGATTACGTGACGTTGTTGATTAAATTTAAGTTATGCTTGGAAATCAAGCTCATTTTTTATAACTATTAATTAGTTATACTTGTAATGTTTTGACTTTGAGATTTTATGAGAAGAATAAGCACTCAATTAAGGTTGTTATGCGTTCAATATTTGTATTATATGATTTTCACATTAATTTTTATGTTAATCATTATTTTTTGAAAAACTGTGATTATTATTATTATTATTTGACATAAAATTCATATATATAATTTATATATATTAACAATCTTTAGTTAAAATTTTCCTATAAAAATTGTGATTTTGACATATCATTTCTAACAAAAAAAATTACAAAAAATTATCAAAACGTATAGTTTTTTAGTTATTTTTATGTTAAAAATGGTTATTTTTATATCATTTGTTAAAAGTTATTGTTTTTTAGAGACAATTATTTCATGTGGATTGAAAAATTAATAACAATGTATAAATATCTAGAATATTGAAAATTCAAAATATTGACCTTCTTCTTTAAATACGCAAAATAATTAGAACCTCACTACAAAAAAAAAATTAAAATAAAACAAGAAAATATGAAGAAGAAGACCACTTAAAAAATTATTAATTTTAGAAATTAATTATTCATATTTCATACATTAGAAAATTTAAAGTCAAAAAATAGATCTTTTAAAAAAAGGGCCCGATGCAGAATTACCACTTTTTTAAATCAACATGTAAATCACTACCATTCTAAAATGCAATGTACATAAAAAAAAAAATAAAGTGCCAAAAGCTATGCTCTAAAAGAACATGTGTGTTCTGCATCACCCCTTTTCAAAATCGGGTCACTTTTTTGCTATCTCTACGAAATGGGTAATAGTATCAGTTCCCATTTCAAAGTTTACATTGTTATACCCTTTCCGACTAAAAATTCTCCAAAAAACTCCCAATATCCAAATATATTTACATTTCATTATTCACTATTTTGTTTTGACTTAGTTTGACTTCTTGCTTTTCTCGACAAAATGTCTTTTCCTTTCTTCTCAACTTGAGTCCAACCCATGTTTTCTTCTATTTCTAGTGTATCATTCTTTGGAATGTGAAATTTGGATTCTTCCTAATCTGCTTGATATGCCCAAGAAGACGCTTTTCTAGCAAGAATCCTTGTGGATTCAAGAGGGGAACCATTTTCCACAAATGTTTGTTGATTTTGTACTTTTGCTGCATCAAGAGGATCCTAATTGGCATTCGATATGTCGTTAGGATAAATTTTGTTATTCTCCCAGTTCGCATTCAATTCTTTCATGTGAAATGTTGAACTCATAATGAATATTTCTTCTAATGACTTTAAACCTTGTTGTGACATTTTAATAAGTTTTATATGTAATTATTTATTTCTTAAATTGGATTTGAGAATAAATTGACATTTTCATAAATTTTATATTTTATTTTCGTCTAGAGGAATCAACAACTCAACTGGGCTTGTACTTGCATAACATAAAATTAATTCTAATTGTTACCATTGTATCTCTAAGTGAATCCATGCACACCCCTATGCATAGCCCGCAAAACTTTTAGAAAAAATTTGAACCTCAAACCATCACAAAAATTATTAATTAACCTACCCAAAAAAAGGGACATTTTAATAAATTTTATATTCTATTTTTTTCAATAAATTTAAAGACAAGTTGAAATTCTTACCCTAAAGATGGCCTACATTCAAACTGGTGAAAAGGACATATGATAAACAAGGAGCCCTTATGATGTAAATGAAGAAGGTATTACATGTAATTACACATTAAATTTAGAAAACACACAGTAATTTAGTGTACACTACACATTAAATTGAGAATATGTGTGTGTGTGTGTGTGTGTGTGTGTGTTCGCACGCGCGTGCATGTGCATGTGCATGTGCATGTGCGTGCGTGTGAGATAAGTAATATAATATTTAGTGTATCTGTATAAAATAAATTAAATGACTAATAAATATAATAAGTATGATACATCTTATATCATTAAAATTAATTAAGAAAATTTAAATTATAATTTTATTTTAAATTGCTATTATTAATATTATAAAAGAAAGTAAATAATGATTAAATATATATACATTAAAAAACATGTATCAATATTTTTAACCATGGCTTTCTTACAATATCATGGCTTACTAATATCGCATGCCCAAAAAGTCATAACTTATGTTGATATGACACATCTTCGTATAAAATTTCATTGAATTGTCCAAATTAATTAAAAGGACAAAAATTACATAAGTACTTTTGATATAAATCTCCACCTTTGATCTCGACTACTATTAAAAATATTTCATGGATGTTAAATCCCTACATCCACCTAATAATTATTGATAATTAAATTAAAATTCTAGAAGCCCTATTCCAATATAAACACACTTATAGGAGTAATAATTAAAAATTAATGTGACATTTAAATCGAGGTTACTTGCACTTACTTTAATTAATCAATTTAATTAAAAAGGAAGAAAAGACATAACTACTTTTAAGAAGAAGAAAAATTAAACCTTGATATGTAGTTATTATTTTAAATAGTTATTATATAAAAAAAAATATATAAACATTAAATCCTTACCATTCACCCAATAAATATTGGTAATTAAGTTAAATCTTTAAACACTCTATTCTAAAATAAATATGGCAATTAATAGAATAGAAAGAAAAATTAATGTAACGTTTAAATCGAGGCTGCTAGGACCTACTGGTTGCCAAAGATAATTGTTGTTTAGTAAATGCAAGGAAACACGAATTTGTAGTCTTCGATGGAAAAGTTCATTTATTGTTAGACTTGTCTCATGTTTGAACTTGTGGTCTCAGATGACAAAGTTGAGAAATTGTTACACTAGTCCCAAGTTCGAGACTCGCTAGTGACAACACTCATGTGATAACAAATTATCACATAAACAATCATATCTATTGTGTCCTCTTTAGTGGTGGATCATGGCAATGCTATGAGATTTACATTAAATTTTAATTTGAACTTTCTGTGTTATTAATGATTAAATTTAAAAGCCTCCACTTGGGATAGCTCAATTGATAATGGTCATGGAAATGAAGTCTCACCGAACTGGAAGTCCTAGGTTCAAATCTTGTGCTATCCCCCCCCCCCCCCCCCCTCCAACAATCGAGGTGAGAAACTGGACATGGTGAAGATGTAGTCCTACCAAGCTTACAAAAAAATGATTAAATTCAAAATCCTCAATGGGGGTGTTAATGAGGTTAAAATGTGGGTTTGGGAGGCAGTGTCAGATACCACCTTAGACATGATGAGAATTTAAGGATGGGGGATGCGGCCTACCCTCACATGCATTTGCATGCAACAACAATTGGCAATTGTTACTTATGTTTGTCTTATGGCAGGTTTGGATTCTATTAGTTGTGGTTTGAGTGGAGATGAGGGTTGTTCCTCGACCTCTTGCTACATGTTCCTTGATTTGGCTATGTTCATGAGGATCCTTGCGTTGGGGTTCCAATTTGTAATTGAGATGGTTAGAAGTGAATGTGTTGGCCTGCAAGTGTGGTGGAGGAAGCAATGAAGATCCTTGGTCATCCTAGTCTATGCATGGTCACTTAGAACCTAAAATTTTGGTGGGTTGGTGAGGGCATCAATTTCTTCTTGTAATGTAGAGATTCAAGTTGTTTTCTCACTGTGCCCAACTATTTTCTTTATTTGTAACATTGTGTCTAGGTATGAGCTGTTAGGGTTTATGTCGTTATGTCTAGAATTCCAATCTTAGTTCGTGGATAGGGCTTGGGGTGGCTTGTCAACCTGTTGGTGGCTATCGTTTTGAGGCTCCTTGAATTGTTTCAAGTTTTGGTAGGTGAGTATTGTCTAGTTTGAGGGATTTGGTAGTCATTACATGAAGTCTATAGAGAGGCTAAAAGGCCCTTATGGGTTGAGTTTCATGGTTGCTTAGATCCCATAGGTGTTTGGGGTTCTTTGTTCTATATGTCTTATTTTTTTATTAATGGTATCGGGTTGTGAATCCTCCAAAGAAGCATGTGCCCCTTGTATCCCTTATTGGGGCTTATGTTGAGTCTGAGGTTCGTGTATTAAGTTTTGGGGATGATATAATGGGTTGGTGTCATGGTCCTTTAGAAGGTGGGTATATTTTTTCCTTTTTCTTCTTTGCATGAAGAGGAATTCACGGTAGTTTCTCCAAGTGTACCACTTGGGTCATAGCTATGCCACTGAGACAAAGAATGTGATTTATACAAGGGGAGAGGTGGTAGTGCTCTGCAAGGTTAGAGAGGAGTGAGACTTTTCGCTCAAGATTTGGTTGCCACTCACTTAAATGTTGTTATGTCAGATACAAGGAAAGGAATTTACAAGCTTGAGACTCAAAAGGGGGTTGAAATGCAATCCCATTCTGACTCTGAAATCATGGAGGGCATGTTGACATGGGTTCCTAATCATGGACATACCAACAGTAGGAAGAAACAATATTTACATTTTGTGGCTCTACACTCACAAATGAAGACCTTGTTAGGTTTGGTCTTAAAGATAAGCAAGTGGAGCAGTATAATGTCTTTGCGACCTTTGAAGACATTAAGAGGATTCTTAGAAACCAAAACTTCTACCTAGATAGGATTGACTTTCACTTGATGCATGTGGAAGGTCATATTTCTTATGAATCAAATAGTGGTGACCTGATAGATCCTTCAAGCTCAAGTGCAAGGGCTCCTATGACAATCTCCTCTTCGGACAATGACCAATGATTCAGTTGGGTGCCTTATATGGTTGTCTTCAGCCCGCTCAACAGTGGTCTTGTCTTTTCCGTTGGTCTTAGTTTATGTTTGTTTACTTGTCGGCTTTGGCATTTTGGTTTTAGTTTTGTTTTTTATGAGACAACTGAGGATGTTATGTTGGTTGAATTTTGTTGATATACTTGTCAGGTATGTATTGTGTTATGGATTAGTGGAATTGACGTCAACCATGATGCAAAGATGTGTATGGAAACCTTTGTATTTGGGATTGTATGGGGTTTTTTCAGTCTTGGTTTTTCCAATTGAAGTGTTTGGAGGAGGACCAAATCTATAAGGGAGAAATCTAGAAAAAATATGTATCTATGCTTTTTTGAGTAAAATAAAGCTTTAATTTACAAAAAAATGATTAAATTTTAATATTTTTATTTCAATTTATTTTAATAAATGATTATGAGATTTATATTAATGTGATCGGTTTTGAAGGCCAAAACCTTTTACAAAGTGGACTCTATCCTCTCCTTCTACATTCAAGATAATTCAAGAAATACTAAATCTCATAGTCCTTTGTTTACATCCCAATGTTCTAAACAAACTTTCCTTATATGATCTGCAAAAAAACTCCTAAAACTATTGTGAATTACAAAACATAGATTATAACAACAACAAAAACTATTTGCCAAGGTTCGCACCAAAGGTGTCTTTAGGTCCATGATTTGCAAGTCTTGGCAGTGAGGAAGATGACTCTTCTCCATATGTACCAATTTGTGATTATGAGTTCAGCTTTGGCTGTGCCCAAAAACCTTTAGCTTCTTCACTACTCTCCCTAGTTGATTCTAATTTAGGTAGAAGGGCCAAGTTGCTCATCTTGGCATTCACCAAGTCAGTCACCACCTACAACCTTACCATTTTAGCTTCCAATAGATTCAACTTCTCATTGAGCAAGTCAAAATGTGCTCATGATTCAAACAAATTCATTTCTCCCTGCCTGAAAATTAAACTAATAATAAACTTCATGGAAGTTGATAGTTGGGCTAAATAGTAATTAATATTCTCGCTCTCAGAGCTATGGTCATTCAATGTCCTCTCTTTGCCTTCAATTTCCCATTGCTTTCCATCTAGACATCAGACATAGAAATCCAAAAACATTATTATGAACCTGCAAATTGTGCTTGGGCCCATTGATGTTTCTAAGCTCGGCGTGTTTCCTAAATATCAAATGCAAAGATTCTAATTCTTTACCTCAACTCGAATTCATTAATAGTTAGAATCGCTTCAGATGAGAACATGGATCCATATCTCTACATGTAATGTCGACCACCAAAAATTTAAGGTTGTGAGGGTATATATCATTATGTTTGCATATGCTCTAAGAGTGGGACAACATACATCCCATCCTTTATTTCGATTTGTGACTTCAATTGCATGTTTTTCATGGCAAGGGCTTATGAATGGTGTTTCCCTCATCTAAGATCATCTCTCCTAGTTCCAATGTGATACCCATGTTTGCTACCAAATATGCCACTAAATTAAGGTTTCTTTTAATAGGATAAAATTTCACAATATCAAATTTAGTAACTAGAAGACTTATCTTTTGTAAAATGGGAATTTGAATTTATTGTGGGGTTTTTTATCTTGATCACTTGCTAGATTACAACCATCAAGTCATCAAGACAAATAGATGACAGATTTCTTTTGAATTTTCCAAGTCTAATAAGAAATAATTTATACATTTAAAATAAATATTATATAAGTCCATGGGGTATAGAATAGACGGTGATGGGGTATATGATTAAGTCACTCTGTGGTGTGAAGGTCACTGGTTCGAAACTCCATAGGTAAAAGTCTAGTCGTATTAAGGGTTGGTGTGACCCAGGCTGGGTGGGACCCGTGGGTGATTTTGATAGTGGGTCAAGGTTTTTCAAGCCACACGTCAAGCCTAATGTATTCTCTAGAGAACGAAAACAACTTGATATATATAAATTAATAATTAGATAGAAAATTTGTATATTTTGTAATTTTAAATAGAAGTTTTTATGAAGTTTTTTTCTCCCTCAAAGTAATATCATTATATTCCATATGAATTATATGCATGTTTTGGTTGTTTACGAACTCTCAAACAACAAGAAGGCTTGAACCCTTTGTTATCATATATTCATCACAAACTCAACATGTCACATGCAAGAATTAATTCTATATAGCAACAATAATAACATTTTTCCTAACCAACTAAATTACATTAAATTAACAAACCTTTAATAAATTATATATACATTAATTATAATAAATAATTCAAAATAATTGTATAATAAATACGCATTTAAAAATAATAATAATAATAACAATATTTCTTAATTTCAAATACTCTTTTGATCGGTTATGTATATATTTTAATAGTAATAAAATTTCATGACCACGGACCACCTTTTTTTCTTAAAGAATTTAACACCCTTTTTTGTGAAAGAATTTCAAAGTGTTAAAAATGACAATATAAAATTTTAGCTATAATCATAAAATCAAACATTTTTTCTAAATACCCATAAAAAAGAGTTTGATCTTCTAATCATATGGCATATGAGCACTACATATCATATTCATATTTTGAGCATAACCCAATCCTATTTAATCATGATAATGTTTGTTTTAAATCTTATTGAAAGAACCCCTAAATTGTAATAGATCACGAGGTCTTTGTTGAATGGTGATAATTCTATCAAAATATTATAAAAACAATAAAAGGCTCTACTTACATAAATCTCTAGGAATATGACAAATCTGATATGGTTATATCCATAACTTATTATTTAGGTCAAGACCTTTATGATATGAGCTTTCTAAAATCTATTAAAATATGAAACTGAAATAAACTAATCACCAATATCATAAAGTATGTTATTTTCATTGAAGATATTTATGTTTCATCTTATCTCTCAATATGTGTCAAAATGCATGATACAATGAAACGTTAGAACATAATCTCTAATTTATAAGTTTGACAATAACAAATACTATGTTAGTTTCTCTCTAACTTTCTTAAGAATTTCACAGAACATCAAAAATGTCGTTCTAAACGTTGATACAAAGGATATATGTTTATGATCTTGGGCTTGGGGTGAGGGAGGGGTAAAGAGAAATATAAGCCATTCTACAAAAAAAATCAAACACAAACAAATAAAATATAATAAATAAAGATACATGGAATTGAGGAAAAAAACCATAATTAAAAAAAAAAAAAAACAAACAAACAAACAAACAAACAAACAAACAAAAATAAAAAAACAAAACAAAAAACAAAAAAACAAAAAACAAAAAAGTGAAAATATGATGATACTATTAATAAATGAAATTTGTAATTTAGTAAGATGGCAAAGTTCATTTGTTGTCAGAATTGTCTCGTGTTCGAACTTGTTGTCTTGTCTCAGACGACAAAGTTGAGAAGTTGTCACACTATTCTAAAGTTTGAGATTCGCAATGGGCAACACTAGTGTAATAGCCACTTATCGCATGAGCTATCTTATTTATCTTGTCCTCTTTAATGGTGGATCGTGGAAATTCCATGATATTTATAATAAATTTTAATTTGAACTTTATTTGTTATCCGCAATTAAGTTTAAAAAATCTTAATTTTAATTTAATTATTATTAATATTAAAAAAAAAAGGTTATTCAATCTTTAATGATAAAAAGGTTAGAAAATAATAATTTTTACATTTCAAATAAACAAAATATTTAAATTACATAATTAAAAAGGAGATCGAGAAATTGATTTTCAATCAAAGCAACAACAAATATATTTTATAATTTTAAATGTAATTTTTAATAAGTTTTTTTCTACCTTAAAGAAATATCATTATATTCTATATGAAGAATATACATATTTCAGTCTTCTAGAGACTTTCAAACTACAAGAAGGCTAGAACTCATTACAAGGACATATTCATTATGAACTCAACATGTTATATGCAAAAATTAAATCCAAATAACAAGGATAACAACATTTCCCATGACCACCTAAATTACATCATATTAACAAACTTTTGATAAGTTATATACTGTATTTAACAAGTACACATTTAAAAATAATAAAAAAAAAAAATCTCCTTTCAATTATTTAAATTGTTTTAAAAGTAACTAAATAGAATGTTTTCAATTTCAATTAGAAATAATAATAATAATAAAATACTTTCTAATTTCAAATATTTTTTTGATCCGTTAGTATATACTTTAATAGTAACAAAATTGCATCATTAGTGAGCCACATTTTCTCCTAAGAAATTTCAAAAGTGTTAAAATATAATTATAAAATCAAACATTTTTTTGAATACCCATAAAAAAAAGACTCTAATCTTGTATCCATATGGTGCATGAGCACTACATATTATTTTCATGTTTTGAGCATACCCCAATCCTACTTAATCATGATAATGTTTATTTTAAAACATATTTAAAAAAAACTCCTAAAATCGTAACAGTTCATGGGGTCTTTTTGTTGGATGGTGATAGCTCTAACAAAATAAAAATAATGAAAGACCCTACTTACATTATAAGCCTCTAAGAACATGACAAATCCAACATGATTGTATCCATCACTCATTATTTATGTCAAAACCTTTATGAAATGAGTTTTCCAAAATTTATAAAAACATGAAACTCAAGAAATTACTCATCAATACTATTATGTTATTTTCATTGAAGATATTTGTGTTTCATTTATCTCTCAAGATGTTAGAGCATAATCTCTAACATACAAGTTATAATAAATATTATTTTAATTTCTAGCTAGCTTTCTTAAGAATCTCACAAAACATTAAAAATGTTGTTCCAAGCATTGGTACTATAATGAATACATATGTACGATCTAGGGCTTACCATGAGTGAGGGGTAAAGAGAATCATCAAGCATTCTCAAAACATCTTGAAACCATTGCTCGACACGTATCATTATTGCTCGACACGTATCATTGTAATCCAACTTTTAGTGTTAAGCCATGATGGGTACCCAAGTTGGTTGAACTCCCTGCCAAGTCTTTGTCCGTCTATCATAAGGCGTAGGTCCAATTCTCCTTGGGTCCATCAACCTCAGCCTTCAACATATGAGTCCACTGTGCATGAGACCCCTTCAAGTGGGCCCACCTAAGGTTGTTACGAGGAAAAAAATTCCAATGTTTAGTTTTAGCATGCTAACAATGCTCATTTTCACAAGTTTATATCTAAACTTACTCAAGAACATATAGTAAAAAATTCACTACTCTTAATAGAGTTTTTAGTTCAAACATATTTAGTAAATAGTTTTATGTGAAGCATAGAAAAATTATCCATTATCTTTATGATGAGTTTGCCCAAACTTGTACAATATTTACATGCAATTCTTAGCTGTGTTTTGTTCCATTTATCAATTGTATTAGTGGGGATACCATGAATTAAATACCATGTAGTTGAGAGGCCATAAATTTTAATACGTAAACACATCAATATGAATGCAATCAACTATACATCAACATACTTAATATTACTAGTGAGATGGGAATATGACAGAAGGATGACTTGATTTCCCTAATTTTGTTCAATATTTATTGTGAGGGCTTCAAAATTAACATTCAATAACTCATTTTAATTTAATCTTACAAATACATTCCGAATGTGATTACAATTTATATTCATAACTTATGACTAATATTTTTTGTTTTTTTATATTGCCAAGGGTAGAGGCAAAGATAACAAAAGAAATATTATCACAATAAGTGTTAAGAGGTAAGTTAACAATGTAAACCACACTGTAACAAATGTGGAATTATAAAGCATGAATCATGTAAACTAAATTTGATGTCAATTCATATTAACACAAAGATCAACAAAGCTTTAAACACATTAAATTAAATAGGGATTCACAAAGACAACCTCCGAGCTTATTTGAGAAACAATAATTAAGTGACATAAAATTGTGCATACATCAATACAATGGTAAGATATTTATCTCACCATAAATTATGCGATGAATTTAATGTTGTGGAAAAATACATTGTAGAAGAGTACAATGTATCAAAGAATAGGAATAGAGAAGGGACAAAAATAATTTTAATCACAAGATATTAAAATAAAAACAAAAAAATTATAGAAAGGTATTTATATGAAGGAATAGAGAAGGGACAACTAAAATATAGATAATTTTAATCATAAAATATTAGAATAAAAGCAAAAATCACAAGATATTAAAATAAAAACAAAAAAATTGTAGAAAGATATTTATATCAAGGAATAGAGAAGGGACAACTAAAATATAAATAATTTTAATCATAAAATATTAGAATAAAAGCAAAAACAAGTATTGTGTGATAAAGCAATGATCATTCACCAACTCAATATTGAAAATGAAAACATTGATGTATTATTGAGATAATTATACTTCTTTTTAACCTTTTATATGATTTAAAAAAATTATATTAATTTTATTTTTGAATTATCCTTCTGAAATGGGTTTGAACCGCTCGAAAGGCTAAAAAAAAATCAATTACAAGCAATGCCCACTACCATTAATGCCCACTACCATTAAGATTCTATAGAGATTCAATTTTGAACAATGATCCCTACCATTACGATCCTATTGCATGGGTGCCAACAAACAATTAATACTATTGTAACCGTACGCTTCTCACAACAGTGCTATGAGATTCGTAATAAAATTTAATTTAATTTCCAAATCCTGGCCAACAAGTCAAAAGAGTGTTAATGCAAATCTGGCCAAACATCGTCGATATTTTAAGGGGTCGGTTGGCATTTGGATTCAGGAGCCACTATTGGGATTCTTGTGCCTACGTGCCTACTCTTGCAACTTTGAAAGGGGTCAACTTTGAAAGGGGTCATGCCTTTCCAGCTGCTAACAAAAATGCTTTGCTAATCTTATTTTTCTTAATGTTAGATATTAATTCACCAAATCCTCAATGATAAAATGCAAATTTCTAAAAAAAACACAAATAAAGATATAATGCATTGAACTTACAAGCCACCAAAAAACTGGAACAAAATATCGATGGACATTATCACAAACAAATGCACACCAAGTGTAAGAAATATTATTTTCAGTGTCAACAATCTAGCACATTCAAAACTAATATTACAGGAAACTGCCATTTATGCCAAGTCTCCTTTCCTTACACAGCATAACATCTCAATCTTGTTGCAAGTTAAACATGAAAAAAATTGTGTAATTAAAAATTGAAAAACAGTTGGTTTTGAATACATAATGAATACAAAAACTGTAATATATATTTCAGTTTTGACTTATGAGTTACCATTTCAAGTTTGTACAATACCCGAAACTTCCAGCATCTCCCCATTCAACTCTCTTCGTCTGCAATCTTCAGTATCTGAGTTCCAAGTTCTAGAATAATTGCAGTTTTTCTTTGAAATTGCTTCCTTCTAAAGCTCAGATAGAAACATTACAATGCCTGGGAGATCAGACACAAGAAGCAGCCCACTTGAACAATTAAAGTAACCCTTGAGGGGCAAACAACTGAACACGAGCGACTTTCATTTGGTTAAGCTGTCGTGATAGCGCATACTTTTCTGTCAAAATCACCCAGGGATTTGCACATGGCTCCAATTGCTTATTCATGGCTCAAGAAATTTAACCTTAGTGGTTGCCTAAACATACAGCCATCTTCACTGCTGAACTTTAACCCCACTTGCAAAAGCTTAAAATTAGAAGCTCGGACAAAGATGGATATTGCAATTTCAAGCAAAAACATGAAATGGCTATTCATACATCACTGCATAAATGAAAGCGCTGGTTCCTTACCAGTGCTTCTTGAACAATAACTAAATAATAGAGGCCAATATAAAAGGAATCAAACTCAATCCACAAGCAAGGTTCCACAGTTCAATCAGCCATTTAATACCAACACTCTAATGCCTTCTTATCAGTTCAATGGATTGGTATAAGCACCAACTGGAAATCTGATCAAACTCAGCCATGTAGCAAATGAGTAGACAAAATCAGTTTTGAGATTTCCCAAAATCCTCCATTCAAACTCGCATCTTTGGTGGCTTTCTGGTACCAATCATCTTGTTATAGAAACCCTCAGCTCCAAGAAATCAGCAACGAATCTATTGGGTTTCGTTTGTGAATATACAGATGCATCGTCAATAGATAAGAATAAAAATCACAATCTAAATATGAAGCCCCATATGACCATTTTATTCAGGGACAGTTCCATCACTGCCATCAAAAACCTGGCCACACAATTAGCTTGCTTTTCTATTGTTACACTTGTCAAGTTGTGTACCACAACCATAAAAGGAAAGGTCTTTATAATATTCCACTACAAGAAAACTAACTTGACCGATTCTAGATCAATTTGAAATGGCCAAGATCTCTGCAGATATTTGGACTGGCAACCATCCTAGCTTGAAAACAGGTTGCACAAAGCCGCAAAAAATAAGCTATCATAAATAGAGTTATTACATGCACAAGGTGCTTAAAACCCTCCGCCTCACATCCATTTACAAGGAGGATGCACAAATTACAATATTATTTTATTGTGAATTACACCAGGGAATTCCTAGTATGATGAACTTGATTGCTACATCTTACCAGCACATATTCTACAACAGAGACACTGAACTTGCTTGCTACAACCTTACCAGCACATAATCTGCAACTGACACACCGATATCTTGAAGAATCCCCCCAGAGCTCGACAGTGAAGTGCTTTGAAAGTTTGAAGTTTGAACATTAGCCACCATATCATGTGATTCTTGATTATTATTTGCATGGTTAGAATTGTCAAATAATATTCCTTTGAGGTCCCAATTGCATTAGAAGGAAGTCCAACTAAAGCATGCTGCTGAATATCTAAAGTGATACAGGCAGATACAATGTACAAGCATCATCGAACAACTCAATATAAATACAATGAGCAAAGGAACCCCCTCTTCTGAAGAACCACAGCATCTCTTCCATGACTAAGAAGCCATGAAATATGTAAATAAAAACCATAACCATATCTGTTAAACTGATTCTGACAATGCTTCAGAGGAAGCTACAGTTTGCTCATGATGATCAGAATGATATCTGGAGCTACCCTGTTCACATTTCCCCAAAACCTGCACAGTTGACGTGAAATCCTTTATAACCCACGGATGCCTTGCAACAGCCTCTAAGCTCATCCTTTTCTTTGGATCTGTGAAATCCAATAGTGGCAGCTTGATTATTATGGTGAATTTCAAAATTTGCAGCATTGCAACTCTTAAAATTAAAATCTGCTCAGTAAAACATTCAATTGAGAAAAGTCACTTACCCTTGCAAAGAAGACCTTCGAGTAAGTTTGCAAGTGCTGGATTCATATCCTCTGGAAGTACAAGTGGATCATGAACAATCTAAACCACCATCAATAACAACAAAATAAGTATTTCCCTCCATCTGGCTTGTTTGAAAAGTCAAAAGCAGCAGAGATTCATTTACCTTGTCATATGTGCCTTGCAAGGAGTCACCAATGAAGGGATAAGAACCTAACACCATGCAGTATAGTGTCACACCCAATGCCCACACATCAGCAATTTTACCATGATATGTCAAGCCTATTGAAAACAGGCAACAAAAATTGTCAGGCCTATTTTGACAACTAAAGTATCTGTCCTTTAACATGTGACCCTTTCTTCCTTTCCTCTGGTCTTTCATTTCATTGAACAGGCTTTTATTTACAAGAGAACAAGCATGAATTGAAAATATAATATATGTCGAGTATAAGAATGTAATCTGACAACAAACAAGATGGACAATATATCATCGAAGATATGAATACAGTACAAATTAGCAGCAATGATTGTCCAAATCTTGAGCAGATGGTATTTGTATAACTAGCAAAGTTTCAAGCACTCTACCTAAGCAACATTCTGGTGCAGTAAAAACAGGAGTACCAGGAGACCTTCGAAGCTCATCATTGCTGCCCTGTATACATCCAAAGGAACATTGGATTTTGTAAAACATTTCCTCCCAGTAATTGAATCCTCATTGTCCAACGCTAACATTTAATAAAAAATACTCACCTAACAATAGTCAACAGCAGGCATTTGTAATTGTCTATAACTATGAAATGGTGCAGTTTGAGAGGTCATGTTTAGAACACATTCAGTATCAGAAAGGAAGGTACACTCAGAGAGCAACTTTCTTACCTCAAACATCCTGCTAACACTGAAGTCAGAAATCTTAACTGTTCCATCGCTGCCCACCAGAAGGTTTTCCGGTTTGATATCTCCATGAAAGATATTCTGCACAGTAATTTACAGGTTCCCAACTAAGAAAGTGGATGGAGGCAAGTCCAAATTTAACACAGTAAAAAGAAGATAAGTTTCAATATTAAGCTAATTTATTTTTCCAACAATAGAGAGAATGATTGGCATTCTCCTTCAAATTGTTTTAGTGAAAACAAGGTATGCAATATGTAAATATTTCAAAATTTGGTAACAAAAAAATGGCAGAATCAAAGCTTGAATAAAACCTTTTATGATTTATCCAATGAAATGAAGGAAAAAAAAGTACAAGATATTGAAAATAATAGGAATAGATGAAGCTTGAAAAGTTAATGAACTAGGGATGGGCATCCACACAAGATAATGAAAAATGGAGATAGCAGATAAATGTTGCCAAAAGGAAAGGTCTTAATCATGGATAATCATAAATTATAATCACTGGATTCAATTTCCCAAGGAGGACAGATATTATCTCCATAAAGAAGTTAATTTACGTTCACATGCACTACTCTCACTTATTCTGTAAAACTAAAATGTAGGCACGCCAACGCACGACATAACAGAATCTTTGTGATCTGTAGCTTAGATCTCCTCAACTACAGAACATGTCCAATTTTACATTGATATGTGAAGATGTAACCTACCTGGTCGAATATTAAATTAATTCTTTGACATCAGGCATTCGACTAGCAAGGAAATTATAGAGTTTCCACATCTTAATATCTAATGGCCATAAATACCAAAAATGTGACAAGAGAGCACAAGATTGTTGTAATGAAATTGTCAGAAGGTGTAGCCTTTTCTTGAAACTTTTAATTTAGTTTACATGGTCAGATACTCCATGTTACAATCACGTAGCTAATCACAAATACCCAAGTACCTTCTGTGGTCCTTGACCTATTTAATCATCAATATGCTTATCAAAGAGGACAAATTAGCCTCGGGACACCTCATTTTATGGTAAGTTACACATTTCCAAGGCCATTGAAAGTTGTAATATCGGGGGTGTTAAAAGTGAACAGCATGATGTTAGGAAATGCCCCTAGGAGGGCACTGGATTAACCATCTACACAGGACTGGTATATATTCCCATTTCCATTTTCTCACTATCAACAAAATGTTTACTAAAACGACTGATATTAAGACTGAAGGTTTCTTGCCTTGCCTTCTGGTTCAAATCATGCTTATTGCCCCAAATAATTCTTCTAACAAAGCTATGATGACATGCATGTGGCTTATTTCTAATTGCATGTAGCTGTTATTTCTTAATGCATCATGTCTACATCATCATAATCCATCTAAAACTACCTTAAGAGCAACGCATTGAGCTAGTAAAAGATTGGATTAAGTTCAATCAAAACTTAAGTCAAGGATTACAATCAACCAGTCTTGTGAAAGATAATGTGACATGAAGAGTCATGGTGTGCCATGCTGTCACAAGGTCCATACATAAGACAAGATAGATTTTATAAATGTAAATGATCATGAAAAGTAAGGAATGGAAAAAAGTACATAAAATTCAGGTACAATGTGGGAGTGAAAAAACATCTTCATCGATACTAAAAGTGGGAAAAGATAAAGAACTATATGTCTAGCCATGAGACAATATAAGATAAGGTGCAAGTGCGAGTGCAAGAAAGATGCTAGAAATTGATTAGCATAAGGTGTTGAACCTAAGAGACGATGTCAAGGCCTGCTGGACCTGACGCTGGCTGCTGAGGATGAGTGAGAAGACTGCAATACAGGCTTCTAATTGAAGTTATCGATAACCGTGAAAGGGCCAACGCACTGAAGGTTATTGCCAGTGCATCAATATATTTCTCATTCTTCTACTAAACCCAGGTTTAAGTTATTGCCTATGCATTATCCTTACTTGCAATTGTTATATGTTGGAGGAATGGGAAATTCGCTAGGGAAGGACTCGTTCTATGAGATAGGTTTTATACTATATAGTATAGTGGTTGGCTATAGTCATGACTCATAGGCATTGACTACTTGAGAATGATCTCCATGGAAGATTTGTTTAGCGATATAACATGTCCAACAAGGCAGAACCACTTATAGGTGCAGATAATTTCAAACTCAATCATTGCAAACCTATAATGCTATGTAGGCTTGCATCCAAGATTCGTCTATAACAGTCTCTTATTTTTATGTGTTTCAGGTGTGGAGAACCAAGATCTCTAACCTTGGATCAAATGTCTGCCGATTAATAACTTACAAAGGATGTGGTTGGGCATGTCTACATACTTTTGTTTAGACATTAATCACCTCTACTGGGTAAAAAATTTTGTAATTCCAATGATATACCAAACCCCAATATTTATCAGTTCCAGCATTGTGTTCTCTTTGTCAGAAACATAAGAAATTCATTAAACAAAACTAAGACCTCAAACAATTGACGCTACAATTGCATCTTCCACAAGACTACCACTTGAAAAATCAAACATTTGGGCTTTCACAAACATTAAGGTTCTTTAGCTGCGTGCTTGTTATCCTTTTCATTATTAGTTACAGAAACCTGTCATACGCTAGCAATGAAAATCAATGCAAATGCTTAGAATCTAGTAGTTGCACCCATTCATGTTTTTCCGAGATTCTTACTCATGCATCCATCATTTACTGGTGTAAAATAGCTTTCAGCAGTACAAAAATGCAATATATAAAGCAAGATCCACATCTCCCTCTAAGTGCAAGGTAAATCGACTACAACATGATATCTCAGTACAATTCTTCAACCACAATAGGACAAAAATCCTGCAGAATGGATTTCAAGATTGGTGATGGCTGCAAGCAAAATGCACTATGCAATGCCCGCACACAGGTTAATACATGCCCCACAAATGAGGAAACTCGTACCGTATGACCTGGAACTCGTTTCCGGCAATACTGGACCGTTTCATGCTGGGGAAACGTGGCCAGTACGGTCGGAAACGAATTTCCAAGCCGTACAGTGGAGTTTCCAGTTAACACTTGATGTTTTCCTTTTCTTTTTTTAATTTTTTCGCTTCTAATTTTTTATTGGGTGACTAAAATATCTTTTGGATGCTTCTAGATTCCTCTCAAGTTATAAAAAAAAAAAAAAAAAAATGAGTGGGGCAGCCTACTGTTCAAGCCTATAGCCCTAGTATTGATATGCAGTTCATGGTAATGTTAAATTCTTATAGTAAAAGGATGAAAATGAAAGATAAAGGATGAAATTTTTAACATTACAATGAAATGACTCAGGATGTTTGAGAGTGGTTTCGCCCTCATTGGATTTCATATGGAGAAAGTAGAATTTTAGATCTCACTCAAAATCCAGCAGACTTATCTGTTTTTCAGGATTTCAGGATTGGGGGGATTGCAATGTTTCCATTGGATTTTGCCATGTACTAGGGTATGGAACTTGTATTTAATCAATAGAACCAAGCACTCTATGCAAGGGAGACTCCCAATAATCAAGAGCACCGAGGATACTAGGGTATGGAACTTGTATTTAATCAAGAGCACTAAGGTCGTTCGACTATGTAGGAGCAGACTCCCAATCAAGCACAAGACAAGAAATTAGAAATTTCTCGTAGCTGATTTTGGATATTGCTATTTTCATTATGTCATCATTCATGAGTAAATGTGATGTAAATTTATAGACTTATAGTTTATGCATTGACAATTTAATCATAATGTAATAAATTAGGATGTATCATGTATGCTTTATGATTGCACATATTTCTTAAATGTCCTTATATATATATATATATATATATATATATATAATATATATATATTGTGTTTCCCCGTTTCCAAATTTGGTGGGGGCACGTTTCGTACCCATTCCCGTTTCGGAAACTCGTACTCGTTTCCCCCGTTTCCAAATTTGGTGGGGGCACGTTTCGTACCCATTCTCGTTTCTGAAACTCGTACTCGTTTCCCCATATCGTGCAACTTAGCCCACAACAATAACATCTAGGATCAACAAAATCCACAACTCAAATGAAGCCATTTTTATGAACTGGTAAACCACAATCCAAATCAACCCAATGTAAACCACATAAAATGCCAGGTTGCAAGACTAGGTTTCCCCACCCTAGCATCCCATGCACCACTATTTCCTTTGATATGGAGTATTCAAAGTTCTACACTCCCAATCTTTGATGGGATATTCCCTCCCTCACCTATTTATTGTCCCTCGAGATAGCCTCAACCAAAATGAGCTTCTTTCCATAGTCATTTGCAGCGATCCACCACGTTTCCAAGACATGGGAGTAGAGAAATGCACACTGGGTATGCGTGGAGAGTCTGGAGACACCCCCCAAGATTTAGGAGAATTTATAGGTGGCAGGGGACATCGGGGCCCCTAGCATAGGGAGGCCCAACTCTAAAACTATGAAAACACTAAATGAAATCCTAACAATAACAATTCATCTCATGCAAATTCATCATTGTACAATGTAAATACTAAATTCAAAATTGTAAATGACATAAACATGATTGACATTCAAATTCAGAAATGAAATACATTGATTTGTAAATGAGATACAATCATTCAAATTCATCATTCATCATCCTCAATAGTACTAAGTAAAATAGTAAGAGTGATGACTTATGGACTCTGTATGAGGTCATCAATATCTATAGTCAAGACTCAAAAGTTAAAACTGAAAATTAACAATGGACAATGAACATTGAAAAATAAAATTAGCATCAAGGAGTCAACCCCATTGAATGGTCCTCTATATCCATTTGTTACATAAAGTCATCAAGACCATCAGTGGGTGTGTCACTATCTAAGTTAGTAACCAATAGCATGCCAACCAAACCATGCTACAACTCATTTGGTCCATCGTCCTCATCTATATGTGTACCACCCTCTAGATCCACATCCCACCATGTTGCTCATCCCCTGTGTTAGTTTTTGTAGCATCGGAGGTGTTCTAGTCTCGAAATTTTGAAGAGAGGCTAAAACACAGGAGTTCTCCATAACCCATAAATCCTTTCTGGAAATTCCACCTAGAAGTGTCTGAATTAGATTATTAGCATATTTTTTAAATATTGCCTAAGTCTAGACTTAGGAAAAGGGGTTAATTAATCAGTATTAATGAGAAATGTGTGAATCATCTAGAAACTCACACAAATCGACCCAGATATGATCTTAGCCATCGATTAAAATTTAATCTTGGTCGTTGGAGGTCCAACAAAGGATTATAAGATGTCGTCAATGGGTAGATGGAGAAACACACATGAAGTTTGATTTCCTTGGAGAGTTCAAATTTCCAGAGAGTAGTAGTCAGTTGCCAGAAGAGTTCGAGCTTCAAAAGGGAAGCAAAGAAAGAGAGGGGCAGGAACAGAGAAGCCAGAGGAAAGTTTTCCAGATCCAGTGAGTACTTTGCAAAGAGTTCGAGGTTTCTCCAGGAGGCTGCGTAGAGGCAACGTAGAACTATATGTCGACCAATTTCTCTCTACTGCAGAGGAACTAGCAATCTATGACAATAAACATATAATAAGAAGTTGGATCTCTGGAGCATCATCCCCATGCATGGTCCACCAACCAATAGGATCATCCTACCCTAAGTCAATACAATCTTCCCTAGCATTAGGCTTCTTGAAGTGATAGTTAAGACCTACAAACTACATCCATTGTCTGCAAAGTGTTCACCTCTCTTCTACATTGTACATCTTTGTAATGGCAACTCGAAATCCCTTGTTCTTTAGAACCTCAATGGAAAGAATTCTACCACAACTTGCCATATACAATTTCGGGTTGAAAAAAATGATGTCATGTGCAAAGTTGTGTTCATCTGATCCCACCTACATTGAAAAATGGGTTGAATCTGGTTCATATAGAACACTAAAGAGGGTTCTTTCTCACAAATGGTTGCCTTTACTTGACCTAACGTGCTATCAAAAGTCATATAGATTTCCACAGGATTAGGAGAATTTGTGTCAATGCATCAAACAACCTCAACTATAGGGTGCAACAATGACACCAAATAACTACAATTTTTCCACCAATCTTATCCAATACTCAGTTTCATGTTCTTCCCCTCACACGTCTTGGATTTTGCCCACTTGTTCCAATTCAAAGTCACAAGCATGGCCTACAATGTTGATTGTACCTCCAACATCCTCTCCAACAAGAGAAAATAGCTACCATCTAGGCATAAGGAATTCCTTCCTCCAGTGAGACCTTACATGGCCAAGGAGGTGTGGTTGTTGCAAATAAACATCTACACATCTCCCACAAATGTCACCAAGGTGGATACCCACTTAATTTTGCCAATGTCTTTTAGTGCATTATTGAGTGCATGCGCAACAAGGGGTCCAAAAGATATCATTATATTTAATATGAACTAGTAACCTAGCTGATTTACACATTATTACTGCATCTATCACAGCCTACATGACATTGATAGCTCCAACTTCTTCTATGGCAACTCAAAACAGCTCAAATTGGGAAGCTGCATCTTTGTGCTTTTTATAATAAGTAATAGTTCTAAGTTTCTAACAAAGAAAGGTCCATCTCAGCATGTAACTATGATGTTGATAAGTTGACATTTGGTAATGTTCGTCTATCCAGCGACAACAACAAGCAACCTGCCCTCACTCATGTCTATCTCAACTACCCTTTCTACATAGTGATATTCAACACTTGCCTCCCTAAAATCATTGTCCTCACATGTGAAGGTTCCAATGTTGTAATTGCATAGCCCGTATCCTTAAAACAAAGAGAGCCACTAACATGGAAAGGAATGTCATTGAAAAGAAGCTTTCCCAATGACATCATTTGTATCATCGTGATTTTGCTTACCATACATCCCTATAATAGTTGGTCTTATTGCACAAGAAAAACAACCCTTATCTCTGAATGAAGATGTCCCACTCCCAACAAAAGATGGTGGAGGCATAAATCCCATGGAACTTGCAATTGCCTCCATATTCTAATAAGCTTGGGACATGACATTTTCGCTGGAGAAAAAGCCCTTTGCATCCTCAAAAGCAAGGGTCTTTGTAGCATGGATAACTTTGTACATCTCTTTGCCACCTATGCCCAAAAGGTGTTGCCTCCTAACCCCATTATAACTCCCAATCCAAGGATGGCCACAAACATTGCATGTCCAACAACATAACCCACCACTTTGCTTTCCTGGGTTTTTGTTGGTTAAGAAGCCAAGTAATTTGGCTGCATATAGCAACAATGGCCTTTATTAGATAAAATGTTCCCGTTGCATATACAGCAAATGCCCTTGCTGGGAAAAGACTGACATTGGCTTGGGTTTCATTCAACATTGATGAGGTGGCAAGTCCACTCCCACTTCCAACCTCTGTCCCACTCCCAACATGACCCTCTGCTTGGAACCTTGGGCATCATAATCATTATCAGTCGCTTCTATTGTTGGAATCACTCATCTCGCTGGTTTTAAATTTTTCTATGCAGATTGTCAATTTTTGGCAACCTGCAGCAAAGGGTTTCTCATTAAATTTGACCCACGTAAACTTGTTCTTAATTTTTCATGGTTGATCGCCTGCCCAAAATCTGAGTTACAAAACTGGAAATATAAAATCGAGATAAAGAAAAAAAAAAACTAATCAGAAATTAACAAAACAAGAATAATTTCAATTTCGAATTTGAGACAGAAGGCCTTGACCGCACCCTCCACACAGCTAGATGAATAAATCTGCTAAAGAAGAAACTCAGAAATGTGATGAAGTGGAAATCTGAAATCAGCTCAAGAGAAATGATAAATTGCTCTAAGGACCAAGATGGAAGTTGAATCGCTCCAGAAGAATCGCTAAATTGCCCAAGGGAAACCGTGTCTACCTCATGGTGACTCATTATTCTCATGCAAAAGACAAGATCAATTTGTCTAATCCAATTGTCCAACTTTTCAGCATTTAACTCTCCATCATATATAGGTAAATCCAATTTAACATCTAGCTTGATCAAAGATGCCTTCTTGTTGTGCACAGGGTTATTAGGAGGTGTGAGA
Source organism: Pinus taeda (assembly GCA_000404065.3). Lineage (NCBI taxonomy): Eukaryota > Viridiplantae > Streptophyta > Pinopsida > Pinales > Pinaceae > Pinus > Pinus taeda. The sequence continues at coordinate 124,866 of APFE030905437.1, forward strand.
AAGTTTTCCTCCTTCCCTTTTCCCTTGGAGTGGTCATGGAAGTGAGACTCATCTTCTTCTTTGTCTTGTTTAGAACCTGATGAATCTTCAGCCTTATGTTTTCTAAAGTCCCTATACATTTCTTCTACCATGGACTTTATAGCTAGGAAGCTTTCTATGAATTGAGGGTCTGGCCCCACGGAACTCTCCTCTAACATTGTCTTCCAAGGATAAACTCTCCCAATTTCAAGATTAGTTTCCACCAACTCTCCTTCTCCTAATTTAAGCTTTGATCTAGTGAGCATTCAACAGCTAAACCAACACAAGCTTGTCTAACTTTTACAGCCTAGAGCTCTGATACCACTTGATCTGATAATCACCCTATGAGTGACCGCAGTTAAAGATTTATTACATGAAGGTATTACAGACTCATGTGATGGTGTGTGTCTATGTTATTAGGCAACGGATCGATCAGATTGCAAATACACAGACACTTGAAATGGAAAAACCACAGAGAAATACAGTAAGCAATATAAGAACACAAGAAATTAATAAGGAGTTCACCTTATCCTCCAAGGCTACGTCTCCAGTCTAGCTCTCACTGGTGGCCTTCTTTTATTGTGTCTTAAAGCAGAGAATTACAATGAAGGAGCTCAATGTGAGTCTCCTAAAACGGAATTTGCTTGGCAGGGTGGTTCTTGGATGCACCAAGCCACTAGAGTACACAGACTCTTTTCCTTACCAGCTCTATGACCTTTCTAGTCTTTAATGGAGAGAGCCCAATGTGGTGCTCAATCTGGACAGGTCCTCTCTGGGATGGCTTGAATCTCTCAAGCTCTCTGGTGCTCGATGCTGCCTTTGGTCAGCTCGGCCCTCTGTCTTCCGTTCTGCTTTTGCTTCATTGTCTTTCTTTGGTTTCTCTATCTTCTTCCTTTTCCTTCCCGTCTTCCTCTCGGGGTTCCGGTGTTCAGTGTTCGGTGTTCGGTGTTGCTCTGCTTTACCTGTGCACGGCTTTAAGGCCATTTGTCCCCATGGTTGTTCGATTCCTCTTCCACTTCCCGTCAGATCGCCTGCTACAGCTTCACTTGGAGTTCCCTATTCGACATCATCATCAGGCTCACAAGGAGTGGCCACTTGTCCTCTTGCAGTTGCGCCAACTCGCTTTGTCGGTTCGGTTCTTTCGTTACGTCGTGAAATGAGTCTTCTGCCACCTTGGTAGTCAAATCGGACGTCAAATATTTACAAACTGCGGCTTAACACCCTGTCGATTCTGCTTTCCCATCGGGCACGATCTCCGCCATTAGATATGGGGCCTCCAGATCCGACGCCATACACACGTTTCACGGGGTGGACTTGCTCGACCGTTAGCGCGCGATCAGCGGCAGTTTTCGCTCTCCTCCGCTTGCCACGCATCGGGCGTTGAGTGGAATCGCTCTGTTTTCGCCAATTCCGCTTACCGCTTGAGAGTGCCCCCAATCAATACTTCCTGTTTTTGGAGCGCGGGTCTCACCTTGTCCTTTAGCCTTTTCCCCACAGTTCTCCCAGCTCTTCATGTGACCGAGCACTCGGGGCCTTCCCATTTCGAGGGGTTTTGCCCAGCGATGCACGATTAGCGGCATCAAAAACTGCCTCTGTTTCCCAATTCGGGCTTCCCAGGGGCTAGTTTCGCCTCCTGCACAATCTCCATAAGCCTTGGTCAGCGTGCTTTGACCGAGGTCCTCGTCGCTCTATGTTGGCTGCTAACTGCCACTGTTCAGAGGTGTTTTTGACCATTGTTACTTAATTCTTTGATTTCTGTCCTGACCTGATACAATCATGGTCCTTCTAACAATTCTTCATGGATCCAATTTAGATCACTAAGGAAAAGATTGTTGGATTTTTCCCCCAAGTGGGTTTTCCCAGGGTAAATCACGTGTTCTCTTTGAGCATTGTGATATCTACTCTCTGAAGTGTAACTACTTAATGATAAACTAGAATTGTTAGAAGAAGATCTACATCATTTGGAGTAATTATCAGTATTTCAGAAATTTTTGCTTGTACCTATTGCACTTGAAAAATCAACATGGTATCAGAGCTTTGGTGATAGAAAGGACATTGAAATCACTTTTGAAGAATATTTGTAAAAGGTAGAGCATTGAAGAAGACCTCATCTACTATCTAATTGCTTATCTATGACTATGGGTTCCTATATGAAGGAAAAAACAAATTGGAAGGAGCTACAAATTGTAGGGCTTGGAAAACAAGGATTGATTTTCTCCTTGCTATGAATGATCTTTTAGATATTGTAAAAGGTAAGGTTACTAAGCCTGCAAATGATGATTCAGGTGATGAAGGGAAAACAAAATATGAGAAGGGTGATATCACTGCTAGAAGCATCATTGTGGACTCTATCAGAGATCACTTGATTCCTTATGTTGCAAATCTTGAATCTTCAAAGCAAATGTATGACGCCCTAGTTGGATTATACACTATCAACATTGGTCAAGCAATGAGCTTGAAGAATGAGCTTCATGATGTTAGAATGACAAGACATGATAGTATAGCCTCATATTTCATGAGGATTGCTCAATTAAGAGACCAAATTAGAGCAATTGATGAAATCATTTCTGAAAAAGAACTAGTGACTACAGCACTTAATGGTCTACCGGATTCATTGGACTCATTTGCATCAAGTATATGTGCCAGAAAAGAAGCTCCAAATTTTGAAGAACTATGGACTGCTTGTACTCCAAAAGAATCTAGATTCATCAAAAGGAACAATTCAAAGTTCTGAAGGAGACTCTCAAGCATATGCAACACGTTTCAAGAAGATTTGAGGTAGAACGAAATTTGGTTTCCGAAGAAGTGAAGGAAGAATATCCGAAGGAAGAAAATCTGCTCCTCAAGGAAAGAGAGATATGTCAAAAGTTCAATGCTATCATTGTCACAAATTTGGTCACTATAGACACGATCATCCTGAAAAATCGAATGATAGAAAGAGAAAGGGAAAGGAACATGCCACCGCAACAGACTTTGAAAAACTTCCAAAGAAACCCAAGAATGAATATTTAGGTACCAAAGATTACTTTTATTTTTCTGCTCTTACAGGTTCTATTGCAGATAGCAATAATTTGTGGCTAGTAGATAGTGGTGCCTCAAGGCACATGACGAGAGATCATGACAACCTCACTAGTCTAATGGAAAGGGGGCTATCTCAAAAGGCAGAACTTAGAGACAACAACAATTATGTAGTGAAAGGCATTAGGAAGGCTTCCATTGAGCCGAAATCAGGTGAAAACGTTCATCTTAGCAACATACTATATGTACCAGGTTTGAAAAGGAATTTGGTTTCTATTTCATGCTTGGAAGATAAGGCAGATAGAGTAGCATTTGTTGATGGAAAAGTTCTTGTATGGCTAAGGGTTCTAGTATAGATGTTACTAGAGTAATTGGAGTTCGTGAAGGAAGGTTATATAGACTCTTGAAACAACCCGCTCAAGCATTAGTACATAATGACATCAATCCATGTGAACTTTGGCATAAAAGATATGCACACCTTCACTATAGAGCTTTGTCTGCCTTAAAACAAACGGTTTCAAGTGTTCCAGATTTGCAAGTAGAACATGAATAAGTATGTAAAGCTTGGGAAGAATGTCAAGAAGCCCTCTCCAAGCAGCGAAAGTAGGCCCAAAGAAATTTTGGATCTAGTTCATTTTGATGTATGTGGTCCAATGCCACTGAAATCTCTTGGAGGATCTTTGTACTATGTAACCTTTATTGATGACTTCTCTCGCAAGACATGGATCTACTTCATGAAGACAAAGGAAGAAGTATTTGACAAGTTTCAAGAATTTAAGGTTGAAGTGGAAAACTTGAAGGGAAAGAAATCAAGATCCTAAGATCTGATAATGGAGAGAATACACCTCCAAGGATCTTGTTGCCTTTTGTAAAGAAGTTGGGATTAAAAGGGAGTTGATAGTCCGTTACAATCTACAACAAAATGGATTTGTTGAAAGAAAGACATAACCATCATAGAATCTGTCAAGGCAATGATGCATGATCAAAACTTGCCTATGTTTCTATGTATTGAAGCATCGATGACAGTTGTTTATATCCAAAATAAAAGTCCTCATTGAATTTTGTAAGACAATATTCCTTAAGAAGCATTCGGCGAACAGAAACCACAAGTTGGTCATTTGAGAATATTTGGTTGTCACGTCTGTATCGATGTACCTAAAGATAAAAAGAAAGAAGCTAGATCCTTCAGGAAAGAAAGGAATATTCGTTGGATATAGTGAGCCATCAAAGGCTTATAGAATATGTGTTCCTAGACAAAGACAGGTTGAAAATAGCAAGGACATGACCTTTGATGAGAATGTTGCCTATTGGAAATCTAAAGAAGTTCCAATGGATTCTGATGAGGAGGAAGAACATGAATCTCCCAAGGAAGAAGGTCCTGGTCCATCCAATGCTTCAAAACATCCCGTAGATTTTAAAGAATAGCAGAAGGGCCTAGCGAACAAACATATTCGATTGTTGTCCCTAGGATTAGGAAAAGACCAACTTGGCTTAGATCTACCTTGTAAGGAGCAGAAGGACATGCAACACCACGTGGCTTCTTCAAGGAAAGCGAGAGACCAAAGAGGAATTTCGGTTATGCAGCATTGATGACAAATCTCATTGATTCTAAACCTTCCATCTTTGAAGAAGTAGCTAGCCAACAAGTTTCGAAGGATGCAATGTTGGAAGAATACCAATAAATTATGAAGAATGATGTATGGGAAATTGTGCCAAGACCTAAAGGGATATTTGTGCCAAGGCCTACAAGGTCAAGCATGCAGTGGTTGGCAGTATTGATAAATACAAGGAAAGATTTGTGGCTAGAGGGTTCTCCTAGAAAGAGGTTGAAGACTATGATGAGACTTTTGCTGTGGATGCCAGTACACTACCATTAGATCTATTATTTATATTCTTCTATAGGATGGAATTTACATCAAATGGATGTAAATATTACTTTCCTCAATGGTCCAATTGAGGAAGAAGTGTACATAGAGAAACCTCAAGCTTTTGAGGTTCATGGAAAAGAATGTCACGCTTGTAAATTGAAGAAACGCTAGTATGGACTTAAGCAAACACATAGAGCCTAGTACTCTTGAATTGACAACTACCTGACAAGACTTCGCCAAACAAATTGAACAGACTCACCTCTTAATTAGTAGATTTGCCAGTATTTGTTGTGCACAAAATTTACAATATTTTGAGCCTTTTTCCTACTTGCTAAGTCTTCTCAATTCCTAGGCTAGCCAATTCTTTACCAAGTCCAAGTCTAACACATTTGTCCAAGACAAATTATTGAATTTAGCTTGTGATTTTAAAGCATTTTTTAATCTATATGGATAGGTATTTCTAATAGCTAAGTTCAAATGTATATGGAAAATTCTAATCTAAAATTTATTTCTTGGACACTACAAGTTAATAATTGGTGTATTCAACATATGATTGCAATAAGTACCATTAGAGTACCTAGAAATTACTCTGGCTTGCACTTTTCTTTTGTCCAATGACAATCCTCATAGCTGATTTTAAGACATGCCATAATAAAGCGAGGACTATCTTGGCCTAGACGTAGATTTTTACACTAATTGATGATTTATTGGCAAGTTCCAAGGCCTTCAGCCCAGTGAGCTAGCTCAGGTCATTGAGTGCTTTGAGGTTCATGTAGGTCTCAAGATCGATCCTTTGGGCTCACTATTATTGTTGCATGCATCACTTGACATCTCTACTAGGTCAAGTGCCATTATCAGTGTTGACAAGTTTTTATTAGTTACTGTTGATTTTTCAAGCATCCTCTAAATTGATAATTACTTATGATTTTTCTTAGGTTAATATTTTCTTACGTCCATATTAATCATAAACCAATTACACAGAGGATGTCAACAGTAAAACAATATGCCAGTTGGATCATAAAGAGAACCAAACAAGAACACAAGAAGTTTTACCCTGGCAAAACCCACTTGGGGGAAAACCTAGCAACCTTTTCCTTGGAGAAATTATCCAAGTCAACAGAGATAAGTCAAACACAAGGTGAAACTGACAACCCTAGTCACACCTAGTCAAGCTACCCACAATACAAGTCAATTTATTGCTCAGCAAATTTGACTTGTTATGCTCTAGAAGGATTGAACTTCGGCCTTCTTCTTCTCTGCCACAAATTCATCCTTTATCTGCCTCAGATACATCTTCTTTGCTTGCCTCATATTTGACTTTTTTTTTGCTTTGACTTTTCTTCGGCACAATCAAGGTATACTTCAAACTTAATCTGCTTGCTCCCTCTGAACTCCGATCTCATCTTAGTATAATATCTCCCAACACACATCATTGATTCTGGGAAAGTCCTTTTGTCACACACTTTGCTTTGTTCTTCGACTACTTCCATCTACTACTAGAGTCTAGGCAACCTTTGTTATGTACTTGCAATCCTAGCTAGGAGTCCATGAAAGAACAATTACAACCAAGCAAAGGATATAACGATAAGAGACTAAATAATAGTAAAATAACAATAATAATCAAGGAAGAGAGATATAAGATACTTATCTTTTAAGGATAGTAGGAAATGTCAGCGCCCTCTTTATGTTAGCCTTCTTGTATCTATCTTGTAACATTATCAATCTCATCTTCATCATCAGCATAATGTCATTTCTTCCTTGCATGAGCTAGGGTTTCTTCATTTCAGCGAAAACATTAAACTAGATCTAGGTCTAGGTTTTTACCTCCAAACCCTAGGGTTTCATTGTCCTTCAAGATTAATCTAGGGTTTACAAACCCTAGTTTTTCATTTTATACCCTTTGCAAGTCCAACATATTTTTTCATGTACAAATTCTCTTTCCATATCCAACTGTTCAATAGTCATAGAGTTTCAATGCTTCAGCAAAAAATCAAGAATATTCCCTTCAAAATAGGAATCTTCTAATGAGATGTATTCATCAAGAGAAATATGACATATGCATAACATACTTGGTTGCTACTTCAGCAATTCTAGTAACCATATATTTTTGGCTAAATATTGATTTGACCCTTTCAATTCAAGTAGCATATCCCTCATCATAAGAACATCTTCGTATCTACAAGAGATCTTTGGTCTTCAAACTTGAAGATGAACTCGACCTCTTCTTCACTATAATATTATCATATCCAAGGTTTGTTTTGTCAAATGACAGAGTTCCTTTCCTTAGATTCCAAGACTAATAGGTCACATTCTTCAACATATATAATGACAACAAATGACATCAATAGTGTCTTGCTTCCGAATACACAATCCAACATCTTCAAGGAAAGCACTGGTTATACTTTAAATGTTCAACACAAGTATATAGATCATCTGTATTGTGATGCTTTCACGTTACAGATTTGTAGTATATCTCATCAATGAACCTGTGAGGTGAACTCTTTCAGAATTTATCATAACTGTCCTCTAAAGGATTCTTCATGAATTCCTTTTATGAGGCAATAAATAAGGAGCAGATCATAGACCTATTTAATTTCTTAAGAAATCAATTGTTAGAGACAAAATGTCAATCTGTAAATGTAGTTGAGTAGTAGTTGTGCAAACAGTAATTGTATTATTATTAAAAAATATGAATGGTGAGTTACATCCCCTCTGACGATGTGCCTAAATAGGCATTAACTGGTCATAAGGGTTGATTGGTCATGCCTTTTAGCTTTTCATTTACATAATTAACATTTATTAATGTTAACTAACTAATTAATTATATTAATTTTTATGAATTATTTATTCATAACAATGCCACCTAACATTTATTAATGTTAACTAACTAATTAATTATATTAATTTTTATGAATTATTTATTCATAACAATGCCACCCCCTTTAGAGATGCTTTGTCCTTGAAGCATAACCAGAAGGGTTCCCTCTAGTTGAACATGTTACTATGGAGTGGCAGCGTTATGTTGACTAGTGAAGTCCTCATGAGTATTTGTACCTTCCTTGATGCTAGGAGTGTTAACACCATATAATTTATAATGTTGTCCTTACTAGTTAAACTCCACAAATTGTTCTTCAAGGTTTGTACTATAGCTTCCTAGTTGTATTAACCATTTTGCACCTAGAACTACATCCATTTCTTCGAGTCGTAGGGTAAATAAATCTGTTTGTAGCTCTAGTTCTTGTATCTAGATTGAAACCTTATGGCATTCTCCAATTTCTTTGAAATTTTACCCAGTAACGACTAACATGGTCAAGTCCTTGATTGGGCATATACAAAGATCAAGTTGTTTAGCAAGGTCAATGTTTATACAATTGTAAGTACTACCAAAATCTACAAGTATTGACATTTTTGCCTCCTATGAGTACTTTAAGCTTTAGAGTTTTAGGGCATAATCTCCTCATCACGTGTGTTGGCGGTGTAGTAAGCTTAATGTTCCTTCTTAGAGTCTTGTTTCTCTTCTTTTGAAGATATGGTGGAACGTATTTTGCAGTTGCTTGTTGTTCTTGATCTTTTGAAGAGTTGTTATTTTCATCATGGTTTTTCCAGTCACATGAAATTGCAACTAACAATGGTTCCTCAAAATCTAAATCTTCACTGTGTGACAACGATTTATTCATCACATTCTTGCACTTCAACTTGCTTCCCATCTATTATTTTAAAGTAGCATAAGGATGCGTCTTCACATTTATGTCTTGGAGTCCAGTTTTCTCCACATTTGCGACAATTATTTTTCTTTTTTATCTTTTTTTTTTTCTGACTCATTACTTGAAGTGTTTGATTCCTTCTCGACTTCATAAGTATACAATAAAACGGTGCGAAACACGCATATGGATTTCCAATGAATGAATTGAATTGATGAGCAAACTAAAGCTCAATAATAATACAGAGATTTTTACAGTAATAGAAACATCAAGTTTCTATTAGGAAATAGAAACAATCAGTTTCATCTAAGAAACTACTAAAAGGATAAAAATAGCAACAACTAATAAGAATGAGCATTAAACACTAAATAGTATTATTCTAATACCCTCCCTTAATGCTCAATCTATTTAGAACACCAATAGACCCTCTGAATTTTACAAACTTATCAAGACCAAGAGGCTTGGTGAAGATGTCTGCGGGCTGCTCTGTTGTGGGAACATATCGCAACTGAACGGATCCGTCTTCAACAAGCTGGCGAATGTAGTGGCAATGAGTTTCCACATGCTTTGTTCATTCATGAAAGACTGGAATCTTGGCAAGTTTGAGCACTCCCTGATTATCACAAAACAAGGAAGTAGGACTTGTCTGGGAAACATGCATATCCGCAAGCATACGTCGAAGCCAAATTGCCTCACATGATGCCTTAACTGCTCCCCGATACTCTGCTTCTGTTGAGGAGAGAGTCACTGCCCGTTGCTTCTTACTAGTCCAAGTGACAGCACTGGATCCTAGACTAAATACATACCCCGCTGTAGATTTACGGTCGTCAACCGAACCGGCCCAGTCAGAATCTGTGTAACCACTGAGTATAGGATCGGAACTTCGAGTGTATAGGAGTCCATAATCAGAAGTGCCACGCACATATCGTAGCACACGCTTTGCTGCTATCTAATGATCAGCTTTAGGAGCTGACATGAAGCGAGAAATGTAGCTCACTGCAAAACTGATGTCAGGTCTGGTGGCAGTAAGGTAGATGAGACTGCCCACTAATTGCCTGAATAAAATTTCATCCACAAGGGGAGAGGATGACTAAGCTAAAAGTTTGAGCCCTGGTTCCATAGGAGTCATGGCCGGTTTGCAATCCTGCATTCTGAACCTGTCCACAAGATTTTTGGCATACTTGGACTGCGAGAGAAAGATGTGGTTCTCAGTCTGCCAGACTTCAACCCCCAGACAGTAATGAAGAAGTCCCAAGTCTGTCATATCAAAGGTTCTGCATAAGTCTTGTTTGATCCCATAGATCAAATGTGCAGAGCTGCCAGTAATGATAAGGTCATCCACATAGACAACCACAAACAAGATATCATCACCAATATGCTTGATATACAGGTTTGCATCAGATGGGCTCCACTGAAAGCCATGATCTGTCAGGTACTGATCAATTTTCATGTACCAAGCCCGAGGAGCTTGTTTCAATCCATAGAGTGCTTTAGCTAATCTACACACTTTCTGTTCTTGACCGGCAATCTTGAATCCTGGAGGCTGCGTCACGTAGACTTATTCCTGTAAGTCACCATTTAGGAAAGCACTCTTTACATCCATCTGATGAACTTTCCAATTGAACTGAGCTGCTAGGGCAAGGACAAGCCGTATGGTACTCATCTTGGCTGTAGGAGCAAAAGTCTTCTCATAGTCGATGCCTTCCTTCTGTGAGAACCCTCGAGCCACAAGACGAGCTTTATACTTGTCTAGGGTTCCGTCAGCTTTGCATTTCACTTTATATACCCATTTGCAGCTGATGGGCTTTTTCCCTGCACGAAGATTAGAAAGGGTCCACGTGTGATTCTTCTGAAGACTCTGGAATTCAACTTCCATAGCCTGTTCCCACTCAGATGTACCCTTAGCCTTTGAGTAGGTTTGAGGCTCAAAAATATTGTGTAGGTTAGCCATAAGAGCAAAATTTATTGTAGACTGTTGTTTGCTCTTATGTCTAGAAGTTCTACCTTCAAGGAGTTCATCATCCTGGAGATCACCAATGGTTTTAGCCCACCATTTAGGCCGAAGAGTAGAGGAACCAATATCAGGAGGAGGTGGAGAAGGCTTAAGAATAATAGGGGCAGCAAGAGGAGGGTTATTTTCTGGAGGAAGCTCAGGCAGTGTATTATCAAACACTGATGCTGCATCATCCCTCCCATCAGGTGGACCTACCGAAAGAAGAACACTGTGAGGCTGATCCTTAGAACACTGCTCAGAAGAAAACTAAAAGAATCCTCTATCTTCATCAAATACTACATCCCGACTGAAGCTAAGACGACCAGTGGCTATATCTATTAGTCTATAGGCCTTGTGATGATCATTGTACCCTGTCATCATGAGTTTCTAGCTTTTGGAATCCAACTTAGAGCGCTTAGCAGCTAGAATCCAAACATATGCAACTGAGCCAAATACTTTGAGGTGACTGATCTTAGGCTTACGGCCAGACCAAACCTCTTCGAGAGTCTTCCCCTTAAAAGCCCGAGTGGGTGATCGGTTAAGAAGATAAACAGCAGTAAAGACTGCTTCAACCCAGAATTTGTTCAGAACACTCCTGTGTTGTAACATGGAACGAGCCATTTCAACAACCGTGCGGTTGCGGCGTTCGACAACACTGTTCTACTGAGGAGTGTAGGGTGTAGTTAACTGGCGTTTGATGCCATGAGTATCACAGAAGTTGGAAAAAGCAGAAGAACAAAATTCCCCCCTGTTATCTGTCCTCAGAGTCATGATATTACAGCCAGACTCTTTTTCAACTAAGGTTTTAAACTTCTGAAAGATACTAAATGCATCAGATTTATATTTTAGAAAATACATCCACATCTTTCTACTGAAATCATCTACAATAAGCAAAAGATATTTGCAAGCAGTGATAGAAGATGTATTCATAGGACCACAAATATCAGCATGAATTAACTGGAGTACCTTAGATGCGCACCAAGATTCTCCATCCTTGAATGAAGACCGATGTTGCTTGCCAGCTTGACAGGCGCCGCATACTCCCAGCTGCTGAGTCTGAATATCAAGTAACCCTGACACAAGTCCCTCCCGAGAGATCTGAGAGAGATACTGCATGTTTAGATGCCCATATCGCTGATGCCATAGAGCGTTGATGGGAGAAACACGAGCTGCTAGAGCCACTTCTGGAGAATCCCCAGTGTCAAGAAGCCTGTATAGACCATGATCCTCTAGGCCAACAGCAACCGTAAGACTAGTGTCCCTATCGATAATGGAGCACTTGTGTGCACTGAACACTACATCAAGCTGAGGAGAGTTCCTCATAATCTAGCTGACAGACAGCAGATTAATTTCCATACCAGGAACATAGTACACATTCAAGAAGATGAGAGTGCGTCCACCGGACTAGATCCGAATTGTACCTTTGCCGACCACTGTGTACTCTTCACCTCCGCTGAATACTACTGAATCACTGAAAGGTGAGAAGTCAATAAACCAGTCACGCCTGTGAGAGAAATGGCGTGATGCACCAGAGTCAATGCACCAAGCTGAAGACGGAACATGATCTGAAGACCTTCTAACCATAAAGGCGTAAAACGCAGATTCTGTCTGCTCGGAATGTTCTGCAACATTTCTTGTCTGATGGGGCCCTCCCTGTTTCTTTTGTTCAAAAGCAATCCTCTGTCGGCAATCTTTCTTCACGTGACCAAATTTGTGACAGTAATTGCACTGCACATTTTTCTTCCTCGCAGGATCAAAAGGCTGAGAAGAACCTTTCTGCTGAAAGGACTGAGAGTACTGATATTTGGCAGCAAAAGCATTTTCTGAGGACACTGATGAGGCACCACTACCAAACTGTTGTTTCCAACGATCCTGCTGCATGAGTTTGTTGCATAGCTCCAGAAACTTCAAATCAACATCAGTGGAGGTAATGTTGAGTGTTTCTATGAAGTGTTCATAAGATTTTGGTAAACTTTTCAGAGTGATGACTACCATATCTTCTTCCTCCATGATCCGACCAATGGCTTCAAGCTGATCTCAAATGTCTTTAATCTTGTTAAGATGTTCCTGTAAAGACATATGTTCGTCCATCATGGTGGAGAACCACTGATTCTTGAGAAAGAAATCTCAGCTCTTGTCGAATGTCTCGTGCAATTCCTTCAGCGGTTGCCAAATTTCAGCCGCTCTTTTGCCGGAAGGAATCTGCGGGAACTGATCATCAGTCACAGAAAGTTTGAGAAGCATAACAGCCTCTCAATTTCGATCATCAAACTTATCCTGATTGGTCCCAGCTGTACTAGGACGGAGCTCTTTGTTCAAAACGAGCTGGTCAAGACGCCTATATTCAAAAATGGTCAACATTCTCTATTTCCAGATGTTATAATTGATGCCAATAAAGCGTTGATTGCCTTCCAGCATCAGATTGGTTAACGAAACCATCTGTACGTTTCCCAAGACACGAAAAACAATAAAGGTGTCTGGCACAGATTTCACTGTAGATGCCCGCAGATCCAGATAAAATCTAACAGGTGCTGGTGCAAAATAAAAATAGAACCAAAAATAATTAATTCCGCCTTCAGCAATATGTCCCTGATTTCTTAGCGATCTGATCAGAAGAAAAGCTCCGCAGGTGAACAACGTTAACACCAAATTCAAGAAGCCGTGAGTCACAAACAAAACATCTGACGTATCTTTGAAACAGACAAATATACCATGTGGAGGAAGTCTTGTTCCAGGTATTTCAAGCTACGCAAGTCATCACAAAAGTGTACTGTAGGCGGTGATTTTGTCAAACGATACGTGACGTAAAAAAACTGCTAAATGATATACTCAGATTTCCGCAAAACAGAAGGCAAATCTGCTTAATATTAAACCCTGCTTAAAATTAGAAATTCCACCGCGTCAACTTTATTACCACAATCTGGAAATTTTGAATACGCACAGAATAAACTGTCTTATGCATACACACAGAATATACGTGTTGCTGCGTATGAATGCGCTGCTGCTGCGTATGAATATACGTGTTGCTGCATATAGAATATACGTGTTGCTGCGTATGAATAGGTTGCTGCTGCGTATGAATATATGTGTTGCTTGCACCTCTAATTGTTTTGACGTGGATCTTGATCTGCTGGCTCCAATCTTTGGAAATCGGCAACAATCAGTTTGGACAAACCATTCTTTGCGTAAAATTCACCAATCAAATATCTGTGAAGTACTCATCAGATAATATTACACGGGGTTTGAAGAAAGCACCCAAACTGAACCTGCCGAGGTATGATTCCAGCTGTGCAAATTTTTCAACGGTGCGCGACATTAAGTCTGAGTGTCCAGAGGACACAGTGGCAACCAAAGAAATCAAACGCGAGGATGTCGAAAGAGCGAGATCTGTAAGACAGTTTTTTTAACAGGGGACGAAGAAGTAGAAGCAACCATATCATACCCAATGTTCACGACGGCTTCCTCAATGAGTTCTCTATTGTGCGCTACGAGTCCCTCGGCGACCCAATCTTTGGAATAGCTAGTTGCATGAATCTATGGCATCCGAACATTGATCCCGATGCTGGATTCAGAAAATCGAACCTCGGTCGCCGGATCCCTCGTGCCCGAACAACAGTCTTGCCCATCAAACAGGAGCAGCAAATGGCCACATTCATACAGAAGACGCCCGATATCGTACAGAGGACGCCCGATATTTTCCCTGGCCAGATGCTTTCGCATACACAAACCCTTACACAGAGAGCCAAGCAGGAACCACGATGCCCAAAAAAAATTTCAGATTTTAAAATAGCAAATTCGAAATGAAGCACAAAAAAATTTTCAAACAATTTATTTCGAAAAAAATAACCTTGCTTTGATACCATAAAACAATGCGAAACACACATGTGGATTTCCAATGAATGAATTGAATTGATGAGCAAATTGAAGCTCAATAATAATACAGAGATTTTTACAGTAATAGAAACATCAAGTTTCTATTAGGAAATAGAAACAATCAGTTTCATCTAAGAAACTGCTAAAAGGATAAAAATAGCAACAGCTAATAAGAATGAGCATTAAACACTAAATAGTATTATTCTAATATATAACTTGTTGTTAAGGCATTTGTGTCCCGAAGTCGATTTGTATCCACAATACCTACATTCGTTTGTTTCTTTTTTTCTTGAGTATTGTTATTGGTCTTCATCTAAGTCAAAGGACACGTCCCCTAGGGTCCCATGTCCCGTATTTTACGTATTGGACACGAAAACGGCCCTAATACGTGTCGAATACGATTTTTACCGTGTCATAAAAATTGGAATACGTATTCGTCGTTTTCGTTCATGTCCTAAATGTAGCATATGCGTATTTCGTGTATCGAATACGTTGCCCTAACGTATTTCGACGTGTTGAATACGTACTGGGAAAAAAACACAAATTAAGGCCTACGCGTGGTCTTTTCGTGGTTATTTTTGTCTGGAGCTGTCGTCATCTGGAGTTGTGAGCTGTCGTCTGGAGAGCAGGGTGTCCACTGTTTGAAGTGTGCAGCGTTCAAGAGTCAAGACCGTCGGCGTAAACCAGTAAGCCAACAAGAACCCGTAGTATTATCTGTGCTGGTGCATTTCTTTTTTTGTCAAACGAACAGCGGGTTTAGCTAAAGTTAACATCCCTATGATTGCAGCAGCCAGCCTGAAAATTTTGCAGTTTAAAACACACTATATCATTCTCCTTTAAATCCTTGGATGAGAGGCATCTATAATCCTTAATCTCTGGCCCTGTTTGAAGGATGAATTGTATCCTTGCATCACAGTATCGTTAAAATCAATATATCAGTATGCCACAATCTGAAGCCTGTATTATACACATCATATAAAATTTCTTAAGCATGGGATCTCATTTCTGTATATCTTTAGTTTTTCACATAATAATAGATGAAAATAGATGAATACGTTAACACAGAATAGGGGTTTAGACAAGCGGTTCAGCTAAGTAGCTTGAAAACCGTGGGGTTTACTTTCTATTTGACCAAACCATCAGTATGGAGTGATTGATCACGCCTTGTATGTAAGAGACACAAGTGCCCTGTCAAAACTGAGTCACATATAGTATGTTATGTCTCCAACCGTAACACATATTTCCCATTCTACATGTTTTCTTCTAAGTAAAGCCTATATCGGATATCCACAAATTGTATTTAAAACACATTCATAACAGTGACAGAATCAGAATAGAAAGGACGCAGCAATATTACAACAACCAACAATAGCAAGAGCTGTACAAAATGTTCATAAGGCACTGTCGCACTGTGTTATTCTATGTGCTGAAAAGTGCGTGTATTACCCCCTTTCAAAATACAACCAAGTTCAATTTCAAAATACAACCAAGCTTAATGTCTGCAGATCATGGCACTGAACCATATCACTGTATTGTAATTTGTCACCAAATTGTCCTTACTGCTGCAACACCAAAACACTGTAATACTTCAGTTAATAGCAGTTCCTTCATATCACTGAACTGTGGCTTTTATATATCATCTAGCTGTGGTATAGATACCCTCATCCGAACTGTATCTTTCTGCTGTAGAATTGAGACCTTTACCCAAAGATCCGAAATTCTCACTGTCACTGTCTATCTGAAATCACAAAGAGACATCCGAACTTCTTCATTGTGGAGATCCAAACTGTATATTGTGACTGGCACAAAACAAACCCTCGCTGTCCCTATCTTACTCTTCTGCGTTTAGTCCAAACTGTTCTTCTGTTTGTTGTCCGAATTTCAAAGCTTAACAGTGCAGAGTTTGTAGTTTAAAATCTAGTTAGTTTTCATTCGAATTTTGAAAGACCTCTGTCACCTGTGCCTATCACTGCCCATGATCTCTATGTAGCTCGCCTTCCCAGTAATAGTCAATATATCTTCCAGGAAAATACTACCATGTTTGAACTTTGTACCTCTGAATCAGTGAATCATAAGTTGCTTTCATGACTAAAGCTTTAGTGCCACATGGACCAGCAATTAGAAACTAAATGGTTAGAAAAATGAGGCATGAGAATTTCAGATTGTGATAGGCTGTAGGCTGTATTATAATTGGTGTTACCCTTCAGAACTGTGCACACAGACAGTGAATGGGCAGTGAGTGAAATATACCAGCCTTAAGGCTCATTTTACCATAGTAATTCAAGAGCAGATTTGTAATCAATGACATGAGTGAGCAGTGAACTGATACAAGCACATTTACCACAGTAATCTAGGACAATTCACATATTGAATCATATAACAGTTCTGAGTTTCAGTTAACTTTATAAGTTTATAATTTTATAAATTATAATTTTTTAACTTTAATTGTTTTTTTTGTAGGTGAAGGTGTGTGGACTTTATAACAGTGAGAAGAATCAGGATTAATGGCTCAATCATCCAAGGCAGCCGGCAGAGGTCAAAGGAAGGGCAGTGCTTTTCGTGGTCCCCCCCCTCCAAGTGTTTCTGTTTCACCTTCTCTTGGTCATAGTACTCCAAGTGCTTCAAGTGAAGTTGTAGGTGTTTCTCAGCCAACATTAACATATGATGCTGTTGCAGCAAGACAACAAGCACAGCTAAAAAAATACCCTCTCTGGAAGTATGTAACCAAGAAGCAAGTGCCAAAGATTGGTGTGGGAGGGAATGTGCATTGGGCTTGTAATTTCTGCAAGGGTGAATTTAAGAGCACTTACTTTCGAATTAAGGGCCATTTGTTGGGACTTCCTTGTGGAATTGGAGCATGCAAAGAGATCAGTCCTAGAGAAAAAATGGATTTGGAAAGGGAGGATGCAGCTGGCTTTGGGAATGTGGTGGCGGAAAACAGGAAAACTAGTAAAAATGAAGATCCTCTTCCATTCTTGAGGAATTCTAATAGTAGTCGATTTGGGAGAAAAGAAATTCAGCCAACAAAAAAGAGGGCAGCCCAAACTTATGGTGGTCCAATGGACGAGATTTTTCGGCGTGAATAGCGAGATGAGGTTGATCTTACATTGGCATTCTTTTTCTATCTCAACTTCATTTCTTTTAATGTTGCACGGTCTCCTATGTTTATTGAGATGTGTCGAGCTCTAGTTGATAGGGCTCCAATTGGGTATGTGCCTCCAAGTTCAGAAAAACTTAGAACCACATTGTTGGTGAAGGCAAGGAAGGAGGTTGATAAAATTCTACAACCTATTAAATCATCATGGATCTCATCTGGTGTCAGTATTGTTTCTGATGGATGGACAGATACAACACGCCATCCTCTCATCAATTTCATGGTATATTCTCAAAATGGACCGGTTTTCTTGAAAGAAGTTGATGCTCTTGGACAATACAAGGATGCACAATATATGGGTGAGCTGTTTATTAAAGTTATTGAAGAAGTAGGCATTGAGAGTTGTGTGCAAATCATCACAGATAATGCACCTGTTTGCAAAGCAGCTGGCTTGATTGTAGAAACTAAATATCCAAAAATATTTTGGACACCATGCATTGTTCACTCTTTGAATTTAGCACTCAAAACTATTGCTTCAGATGTGACATGGATTGGAAATCTTCTTGAGGATGCACGCCATATCCGAAATTTTGTGCAAAACCATACCAATGCCCTCACAATATATAAAGAGTACACACATCTATCCTTGTTAAAGATTGCAAATACTCGGTTTGCTTCCTCATTCATCATGCTTAAGAGGTTGAAGGAGGTGAAGGCCGCTCTTGGGGCCATGGTTATTTCAGATCTTTGGTATTTTTGGAGAAAGACGGATCAAACAGCTTCAAAAAAGGTAAAGGACACAGTGTTAGATGATGGTTGGTGGGAAAGGGTGGATCTTACCATAAAGATCATGAACCCTATCATTTCTTTTTTGCGGTTTGCAGACACGGACCAGCCCATCTTAGGAGAGGTTTATGAGGGTTGGGATTCCATGATTGAGTCTGTGAAGACTATTGTTATGGAGAATGAGTGCCCCGCATATGAGACATCAGTAGAGAGTTTATGGTCCACCATACAGGATATTCGTATCTCTAGGTGGGATAAGAATTGCACACCTTTGCATTGATTAGCTCACTCTTTGAATCCCAAGTACTACAGTCAAGAGTGGCTCCGTGGTGGGACTTCACACACACATGGATGGAGAGATTTCACAGGGGAGGAAGATAGCATTCAGAAGGATATTTCAGGATAACACATCTTTTCTTGAGGTGGAGGAAGGCTTTGTAGAGTTCTCCACTGGCACCAGGAGATTTGGGGCGTATGATGTACTTGGAGATAGGGGGTCAAAAGTGCCTATGCATGGTGGGCAACTCATGGGGCAGCATGCCCTATTCTACAATAGTTAGCCTTGAGGGTCCTCTCTCAAATTACTTCATCTTCTTGTTGTGAGAGAAATTGGAGCACTTACGGGAATCTATATAGTTTGAAAAAGAGCAAGCTTGGCCAATCCAGGGCAGAGACAATGGTGTATGTGCACACCAACCTTCGTCTTATTTACAGGCAGAGACAGGAGTGGTTGAAGGGAAAAACAAAGATGTGGGATGTGTTTCCTGATGATATGGGCTTGGATGACAGCATTGGGTTGGCATTAGCCAACATGGATCTTAATGACCCAGTGCTAAAGCTAGTGACTTTTGATGATGAGACACAACATTTTGAGGGGTCATCCTCCACACCAACAAATGCAGCAGCAGATCCTGGATTGGGCATAGAGGAGGAGGATGGAGTACAGTCAGATGGCAGTGGCAGTGATGGTGACTATGACATAGAGCCAGAGGACATGGACTATTGATAGAGTGATGAGTCATGACTCATGAGTCATGACACATGGACCAGTACCGAGCTATGATATTCCTACTTATTTTGTATCTACTCTTTTGTATTTTCTATTGGCATTCTCTCAGGAGTCAGTATCTACTATGATCTATGATCTATGATCTATCTATGTACATTGTAAACACTGAAAGTGAATAGTGATACATTTTGATTTTGATGACTTAATGGAAAATATGCATTTTATGGTTTTAATATCTAAGTTCTAAATTTATAATTAGTAGTAAGTACTTACTACTTAGTTTCTTATGTGCTTGTAAGTTGTAAATTTTGATTCTATTTATTTTTTTAGAGTGAACTATGAACTTTGAGAAGTAATTATATTTTAATTTGATTAGATAAGCTACAACCTGCAATTTAATATGGATAAAAAACTATATTTCGGTGTGTGTATATATATATATATATTTTATTAAATATATATAGAACGTGTCCCTCGTGCCCTGTTTCCGGGTCGCTGCGTTTCGTATTGAATACTCGTATTTACGTGTCCTCTGTGTCTCGTGTCCTCGTGTCATGTGACTTAGGTCTTCATCTTCCTTGAATGATGACATTCCAAACTTATATTTTTGCTCAATAATCTTTGCAGCGTGTCTAGCTTCTTCTATAGTTTTAGGTTTTATAGTTTTAATTATGCAAAGATATACTCCTTAAGTCCACATTTATACATTTTTAACAGTTCTTCATTTGTAAATCCTCTTTGTCTTATAGTGAATACTTCCCATTCGTGGGTGTATTCGCTTACCGAACTTTTTTGCTTGAGATGAACGAATTTTTCGTAGATATCATCTTCTTCTTCATCATGAAATGAACGAGCTTCACATTTGTTGGACCACCATAGTAACCAATCATATGCTTCAGCTTCCAAGTTGTTGGATGCGGTCATGATCTTCTCTCACTCACCTATTGGCAAGTTTGACTCAAAAATGGCCTCCATTTTATTATTCATTGGTAGTCTTTTTCTAGAAATTTTGTATAGTATTGACTTCCTTGGAAGTATATTTGCGACATTTGCAGAATTTCATGATTTAGAAATCTTCGCCTTCTGGAGTCTTTGGGACTTTTGTGTTGGTTCTTAAGTAATTAAGGGATTAAAAACTAGTTGAAATTTTCCCATTAACTGGGGATGTATGCCTAGTAACATTCTCTCAATGTTATTTACTTTTTTAATATCATTTGTCATTCCTCCTTGAGTCGCAAGTAACCTATTTTGACCCTCTCCTAATTCTTCCTTCTTCTTTTCGACATTTTCGAGGCGTCGTCGTACTTTATCGAGTTCTTGAAATTTTTTTAATTGGCGTCATCATTGTTATTCCCCATTTTGTTCATCTTTTTTAATATTATAATATAATAAATTTATATAATTATTAATTAAACTATATAATTAAATTTTATCACTATTAAATTAATTATATAATAATGAATTATATATTAAATTAAACTTATATAATTATATAGTTAATTAACTATATTATTAAATCAACGTGAATATATATACTTTATAAATGTGTTAATATAAAGGTGAGGGACCAAATATGAAGGATCGTGACGATCAGTCGATGGTTGTTGACAGGAATATAGTAAGATACACTAGCGAATAAGCTGTCAGATGGGAAGGAACAGGGATACGCCAAATGTAGCAGGGAATAGGTGGCACGAATCAGGTGGTCGGGGAATGGTGTCGAGGGCCAACTCAACATGGAAGAATCGTGACCGCGACAGACGAGAGAAGCGACAGAGGGTGTATCAGTTCAATCGTGGTTGAGTCAATGTCCGGCAGAGAATTTTTGGTATCGTAGAGTTCGTCGAAGAATGCAGGGTCAAGCACGCAATAGAACATGATTGGGGACAACACAGCGCAACAGTCAGGGAGTGCAGTCATGGCAGTGGAGGTGGTCAACGTGAAGCGAACTAGGGAACGATGGAACAGGGGAATAGGAAAAACGATGGCAGGGGAAACACAGGCGTGACAACGTGATCATCGGATGGTTCAAACTAGAACGACTGTAGTGGAAGCAACGCTGGAGTGGTAATCGACATGGCTCTGATACCACTGTTAGAGACAGAATGTCAATCTGTAAATGTAGTTGAGTAGTAGTTGTGTAAATAGTAATTGTATTATTATTAAAAAAAAATTGAATGGTGAGTTACATCCCCTCGGACGATGTGCCTAAATAGGCATTGACTAGTCACGATGGTTAATTGGTCATGCCTTTTGACCTTTCATTTACATAATTAATTTTTATTAATGTTAATTAACTAGTTAATTAATTAATTATTATATTATTATTATATTTTTATGAATTATTTATCAGGGGATCAAACCTTGACACAAGTCTCTTCTACCAACATATTGACAAAGATATTTGTAATAATTTCCTCTTTGCTTAAGATCTTTAAGAATGTTACCAAAATAAATCCTTCACAGACAAAATCATAGTAGGTGATTATCATACCTTTTGTTCCCCAAGTAAAATCAAGACACCTATGGCTTCATTGGTCTTTTTATAGATTTGTATTCCACATTTTAATCATCACAGGCCATGCTTTGCTTGGTAACCAAAACAAGTCGTCAACACTTCAACTTGCCATTTCTGCTAAAGCGATTTAGTCCTTCTTCTAGACATACGTGTTGTATCTATATCGTTCTGAAGCCATATCAGAATCTTCAAGAAAACTCATGCAGGATGACCTTTGTTGGCTTATCTTTAGACTAGATGTTTTCAAAACTTCTTAAGTGTTGCTTCCTCAAAAGGTACATTAGCCCTTGGCTCCTCAATGGAATTTTGGGGACTCAAGCTTCTTATCATTGTAAACTAATTGTCCTTCTAACGGCAGAATTCAAAGAACTTAGAACAAAGTACAAACCTTTTGCTCCAGCTATATGAGGCTTCTTTGTCACTGTGATTGCGATATTGAGGCTTTTCAACCTTCAAAGCAAGGACAGAGACCATCATTGAATTATACTAGACTTGTGTCCTAGTCCTAGTGATCTTTAGTCTCCGTGAAATAGGTTCTAAGGCCTTCTCGTATCACTAAGACAGATTATGAGATCTTCCAAATTTCCTTGGTCACCTATGATCATTTTGGCTTTCTGCAACTAAGCTTCTAAGATACTTCACAATGAGGCCTAGAATTTCAGAAATATTTATGAGGCCTTTTAGCCTTTTACAATAGGTCGAATCTGAGGCTTGTTAGGCCTCTTTTCATGGCTCGGTCTACCTCCCTCTGCATGGAACAAAGCTCACTATTTCAGACAAGATTTCGAAGGTACATTTTCCTTATTTTGGCTCCACTTTGAGATTCTTCGACATTTCTAAGGTCTCTCGAATTCCTGAGGTTCCTCAGCCTATGTAACAGGCCCTGAGGCTCGATACAGAAGCTTGGTCTGAGACTTAGGATTTAGGGCTTTGGCCTTCTTCAAAACTTCTCTTACACCAACAACGTTTTGGTCTCTTTTGGTCAAACACATTGTTGACTTTTCTAGCAGACCTAGGGTTACAGTTCTAGAACAAGGTTGCTCTTATACCATAGCTCTGAAACCATGTTGATTTCTCAAGCATCCTTTAAACCGATAATTACTTCTTATGATTTCTCTTAAGTTAATCTTTTTTTACATTCATATTCATCATAAAGCAATTACATAAAGGATATCAACAATAAAACAAAATGCCAGTAGGATCATAAAGAGAACCAAACAAGAACATAAGATTTTTTACCCTAGGAAAACCCACCTGGGGGAAAAACCCAACAACCTTTTCCTTAAAGAAATTATTCAAGTCAACATCAATACATCTAAGTCAAACATAAGGTCAAGCTGACAGCCCTAGACACATCTTGTCAAACTGCCACAATACAAGTCAATTTGTTGCTCAATAAATTTGACCTAGTCTGCTCTAGAAGGACTGAACTTCGACCTTCTTCTTCTCTCAAGAAAAACAAAATTTTGCTCCTCAGATAAACCCAGAAACTCTGCCACAAATTCGTCCTTTATCTACCTCAGATCCGACTTCTTCTTTGCCTTAGATTTGTCTTCTTCACTCACCTCAAAAAGACCAAGTTACTTGATCTTGGAAGAAGATAAAATGGTATGTATACATAGTGTCTTCAGAGGCCGAATGGGTGCTTCTAGAAGTTGGTTTGACTTGTCTTATTGGAGGGAGAACCAAGTTATCTTGAGGTCAAATTCAAAATTAAAATTCACAACTTTTCTCTTTTAAAAACTGGCATAAAGAACATGTCATATATATTCTCTTTTGATAATAGCATGAAGAATATGCTTCATATTTATTATTACAAATACATCAAGGGCTAAAGTATTTATTATGAAGACCAACCATAGCTACAAAATTCAACACCATCCAAAAAATGTGGGGAAGTGCCCAAGAGTTTCTCTACAAGGTTTTCCTCAAAGTATATGCGTATGGAAATTTGATTTTAGTTCTTGCTGGAAGTTGTTTTGAGAGGTCTCATTCTAGTGCTTAAACTAGCTAGGAACACTAGAGAGCTATAAGATCTTTTTGAATGTAACTTTTTCTTTAATACTAAAATAAAAGTTTTTGATTTCTTCTTAGGATGGAAGAAAGAAATGTTACGATGGCTTCAGGTAGAAGTAAGCAATAAGATTCAATATATCATCATGCAATGTTCAAAGATTATTGTTGTGGATAATTATAGCCAAAGAATGTATTATGACTCACAACAACAATATTATTCTAGTATTTGAGGAGTTTGTTGCACCTATTTTGTCACATGTCCAAGGAAGCAGTTGTACAAAAAATTTCAAAGTTCATAATCATCAACCAGCCAGTTATCACGTCATTGTAAACCCAATTTCTACAAGTTATAATGTAAATGATGCTAGTGCGACTGTGTAATTATGTAACAACCAAGGTAAGCATATGATTTTGGCGACGAATTTTATCCTAGGAGGTTTTTCGTCTCACCGCATTGTGTGTTTCTAAACATGGATAATCGGCATAGTTTTTCCCTCCAACTTAAACCCCAAAGCTAGGGTGGAATTTATCCACGAAGTCTTAAGCGATTACTGGAGTTTTTAGTCGAGTCTATTGTAAAAATGATTTGGGAATAGATTAAGCGATTTGGCTAAATTATTTTATTACAAATCACTTGGTTTACTAAATCATATTGTGTCACAAAATTGGGTAATTATTTGAGGGTCTATAACGAATAGGTATTCCCCCTTTGAGGGTTGAATTTGTAATTATCTTATGTAAAAATATTTTAGTGCATGGTCCCTCGCAATAAGACACCATGGCTAAAGTATTTGCGGGTGGAAAAACAATTAATCCCCTCTTGTGTCAATTAATTAGTTTTTCTGGCAAAAATAAAATTAAAATCCTAAGCGAGAAAATTAATTAATTTAGAGTCAAAAAATTAATTCTTGAGAAATTAATTTCTCCAAGTGGAAAATGACCAAAAAATTTGTGGGTCAAAAAGAAGTTAATTTTTGGAGATCTCCCACCAAAGAAAAAAAATAGATTTTTAAAGAAAAAATAAGCCCTTGGACCTTGGTCGTTAAGTCAAAGTCAAATTTTTGAGAAAATTAATTCAAAAAATCAATTTTTGGATTAATAAAAAATGGTTTTAAGAGAAATTCGAAAATTCCTCAAAAATAAATATTTTCAATGGCAAAGATTAAAAGATCAAATATTTCTCAATAGTCAAGATTACTTTGACAAGGATCAAGCCAACCAGCCATTATTTTCCACTTGGAGGAACTATCTATAAATTAGAAGCCATTTTGCTTCTCAAGTGATGATGATGACTCTGGTCTAGGTTGATGTAATTTTGTAACACTGGTGTGAAGTCATTGTTCTGCTGGGAGCATTTAAAATAAAACTTTGGGGTTCAGTTCATGGTGTTCTTTGTCCGATGATCTATGGTCTGTGTGGGGTTTGTGCTTTCCTATATTGTGCTTAAAATTTTATAAGCTTGTTTATTCATTAGATGTTGATAAGAACACTCTATAGGTAGATTTTGGGTTTATCTTAGGTGATCTGATTCACCATATGTCTAACAAGTTTTTTTGAAGAAAATATATAGTTTGCAGGTTCCCCAACCCTTGGGGTCCAAGTGAACAAACTTTGGAGGAGATCTAACCTTGTTTGGCCTTCGGGAAATTTATGTGATTTTCTTACTTCTCTAAGGTTGTGGTTAATATCTATCTTTCGAAATACATCAAACCATTGTCATTATTATAATAAACAAAAAAAAAATCATCAATCATTGTATATTTGTATGTATTTTGTAAATTATTTTTTGTAAAATAATTCGTAGAATAACTTTTCCAACGCTTGTTTGAAGCAACTGAGGTTTGGGGTTTTATTTTAAATTTTGCATATATTGTGATTTTGGGTATTTTTGTTTTCATTTGTGCAAGTGAGATCAAGCCATTTCAAGAAGAGTTGTTGAGGTTTTGAGCTAGATCTAGGCCCTTGAGGGTAAGATCTAGTCTCTAAATATTTTTGCAAGGTCGGCTAAGATCTAGTCTCTAAATATTTTTGCAAGGTCGTCATCGAGAAATTTTGCAATAATTGGGCAAACATTGTAGATCTAAAGTCCCAGCATCAAGCCTTTCCCTAGTTGTTGCCTCTTCTTTCTCTTTCAGTGACCCGCTGGCACTATCCTACTTCTATCCCCTAGCCATCAAGCCCTAAGGGTTGT